>JALBCR010001466.1:0-162393 GCA_030710515.1 Abscondita cerata | reverse complement strand
AATCGGTTGATTATCGGACAAAGTTTTAAGGCGATCACCCTCTTCTGGTTTGATCTGGGGGTAGATGGAATTCCCCCTGTTGATCTACGCTTACCGAGGTAACTAACACGTCCACCGTGTCAAGTTCTACGGAAGGTAGTTAAGAATGACCAGACTTTTTGAGAATGATAATTTTATTAATAAATCGCAATGTTTATATACACTGAAATTGTGACGTAAATTATGAAAAATATGCATTATCTAGTAACCTACATGCTATTATTGCGTTTTGCTGAATCCGTTTGTATATTGCTTTTAAGCTTGTTTCACAACTATTACTAAATTACACTATTTGAAATAAGTAGTACGACAATAATTTTCGTATGTTTAAATTAACTTTAAACATTTTGTCGACTGGATGTTGGTTGTAGTTAATTATCGACTGGATGGTGGTTGTAGTTAATTGTCGACTGGATGGTGGTTGTAGTTAATTGTCGACTGGATGGTGGTTGTAGTTAATTGTCGACTGGATGGTGGTTGTAGTTAATTGTCGACTGGATGGTGGTTGTAGTTTGTAGTTAATTGTCGACTGGATGGTGGTTGTAGTGTGTAGTTAGTCTTCGACTGGATGGCGCTTGCAGTTTGTAGTTAATTGTCGACTGGATGGTGGTTGTAGTTAATTGTCGACTGGATGGTGGTTGTAGTTAATTGTCGACTGGATGGTGGTTGTAGTTAATTGTCGACTGGATGGTGGTTGTAGTTTGTAGTTAATTGTCGACTGGATGGTGGTTGTAGTTAATTGTCGACTGGATGGTGGTTGTAGTTTGTAGTTAATTGTCGACTGGATGGTGGTTGTAGTTAATTGTCGACTGGATGTTGGTTGTAGTTAATTATCGACTGGATGGTGGTTGTAGTTAATTGTCGACTGGATGGTGGTTGTAGTTAATTGTCGACTGGATGGTGGTTGCAGTTAATTGTCGACTGGATGGTGGTTGTAATTTTGTATTTGACCGGCGGCTAACGTCTGGTGATGTTGTCGACGGCGTTGGTTCGTTTTAACTGCTCGAAGGACCAATGTAAACCTTGCCCAAGTAATCGGTTGATTATCGGACAAAGTTTTAAGGCGATCACCCTCTTCTGGTTTGATCTGGGGGTAGATGGAATTCCCCCTGTTGATCTACGCGTCCACCGTGTCAAGTTCTACGGAAGGTAGTTAAGAATGACCAGACTTTTTGAGAATGATAATTTTATTAATAAATCGCAATGTTTATATACACTAAAATTGTGACGTAAATTATGAAAAATATGCATTATCTAGTAACCTACATGCTATTATTGCGTTTTGCTGAATCCGTTTGTATATTGCTTTTAAGCTTGTTTCACAACTATTACTAAATTACACTATTTGAAATAAGTAGTACGACAATAATTTTCGTATGTTTAAATTAACTTTAAACATATATTTTATCTTTCCGTAATTTTAAATATAAAAACAATATCTTAGTTGATATTAACGATCAATTATTTGTAATGATTCTTATATGAATATTAATTTCAATTATGTCAGTTACAGTCAGAACATTTTTGTTTATCTAAGTATACCACCTAGGTATACCATTCTCATGGTAATTACTTACAATGTTATTCAGGGTAGTTTTGTATTCATTTCTTCTTTTATTTCAATCATTTAACATAATTTTGGAGAATTTGAAATTTGTTTAAAAAATTATTGAAAATAGGGACCGCAACTAAAAGAAATTCAATAGTGAAGTATCGATGAGTTCAACATTTAAAAACGTGGTTAGATCAAGTACAATGTTTCCGTTTCTGCCACAGTAAATTTCAGCATTGTTTGTCCAACATATAAAGGAAAATCTAAAATTGTTAACGGGTTTTTCACTTCAAAAAGTGTTTTATAGTGAATATGATAATTGTATATGCTTATAAACTTACCTATACATACAAATATTAATATTCGTATCATTTAATAGACAAATTAGTTTATGAAATAAACGTGTACTCTTTATTTCTTTATGCTGCTGCTTTACTACAATTTCTAAAATGCTAATTCAGTCTTCAACAGTTCTTTGAAGTATGAAGTTTGTTTTGCATAATATATTTACTTTTTACTGCATACCGCTACAAACTCTACGCGTTCCATATTTTTGTTCTATTACTTAGACACATCGTTTTAAAGTGATGTGTCTGCAAAACTAAAATACTTGATTTAGCAACAAAGTTGGTAATTAGTTTAAGTTAAGTGTTCTTTTATTCAGATATGTATTTACTCGTCTCTCACAATTAAGAGAGGCAAAAATAATCTTAAATAGTGAATATGAATTGAACATAGAAATAGCATCCGATATTTCTGCAAAATGAATTTTAAGCCCATTATTTTTGGTTTTATGCATATATATGTAATACATATACCTAATATATGGCAAACGTCAAAAACATAAAAAAGTAGATTAGGTATATAAAAAATTGATTAACCAATTAGGTTCCATTTACAAACTTTGTCTTTAAAATTTTGAAACATGATTTTCATCTTAATATGTTACGAACCCATATTAAAAATTTACCATACAACTAACTTTAAACAGCGGTTTCAATAATTGACGTTACTAATTAATTTTCTCATTTCCGTTTCCGATTTTTGAAAACGTTGCGTTCAATCGCCAATCGATGAGTCCGTTAATGGGTTTTTGTCGACAGTATTAGTCAATATGCACAGAACTCCACATTGCCCCAAAATTAAACAATGTGTTGAGAGAGTACACAAGGTTGCTCGAAGAAATAAAAAAAATAGTACAAGTAATAATTACTAAATTCGCAATAACTTTTATTTGAAAACTAATTTTTGTGTAATTAATATTCTTAAACGAGTTTAGGTAAATACTTTGGTGTTTCGAAACTGATAAATAAATAGGATAATTGGGGATTAGATCAAGACAAACTGTAATCATTAACAATGTTTATTTTTAACATTTTGCCAATAAAATATTGGTTTCATCAGGAACTATTAAAATTTGTTATACAACAAAAGTGATTGATAAAACGTATATTAACTAATAAATTTATGTATAAAATTTTGACGGTTTAACCTATCAAAACGACCTTCATTACAAAAATGTGTATTGTCGTACAAAAAAATGGCTAACTGATATTATTTAAATTTGAAACAGGTTAAATAATTGTTAATGTGAATAATACCGATTCATTTATGAGTTGTAAATAGAAAACTCTTAATTATATTAATGTGTTATTGGTTAATTTAATGTTTTAACCATTAAGAAAACCGTTTAAAGCAAAAATTAATTTAAAAAAAATATGTTATTAATTAAATTTAGTTAGAATGAAATACAATTAATTAATTTTTATTAAAACTATTAATCCAACACTATTAGTATACTCAGTATACTATTGGCGCGGAGTAATAAACCTGTCAGAATTATCGATCTCCCGTATTGCAGTGGCGTAGGTACCTGATACGTTTGGAAAATCATATTTTTAGTAGGTAAATATATTATAATAGTAAAATCTACCTTGATATGAATTATTATGTGGTTATATGTTATTTATTTTATTTGTATAGTAGATCACATTACAAATTTTACTTCTTACGTATTATATACCATTATTTTTGTATCTTGGTGTAATACCCACATCTACGGCTATGACTCTCGTTTCGTCAGTACCTGGGCTGATGGCAACGTGTTTACACATATTAAACTATTGTTCTCAGACCCTAGATGGGTCGATATGCTGCAAGAGCGGCACAATGATCGTATTTTGGTTAGAATTTATTGGTTTTTACTTAACCGTAGAAGTACCGCTTTTACAAGAAAATAAAGAATTATTTCAAGCAATTATGATTTATTACTCCGCGCCAATAGTATACAGACTTTAATTAAATTAATTTAATTGTTTAGAGTTATGAATAGCAAATAAATTAGCATAGATAAGACGAAGTTTATCAACATCCAGATCTAAAATTAACAGTATTGTTTAAATGTTTGTAAATTGCAAAGATTCCAGTTTGAGGTCAAGTTCCAACGGCCATGCCTAAAAACTAACAAATTATTTTGTAAAACCGATTGCGCTTGAATTAAAGGCTAATTAGATGCTAATTATCTGGCTACATGGCATGCTACATAACCACCACACACAAAAAGAAGTAAGAGTATTTTTAAAAATTGTGTGCGCAAGAATTATAGGATAATTAATTGCTAAGTAATTAAGCGCTCGATTTTTTTTGTTTGGTAAAAAATGTGGCGCGTAAAAACTAAGGACAAACCATTAATTTGGATAATTGTTTACTCTATAATTAAAGGTCAATTACATACTAATTAAATGCTCTATTGTTGAATTAATATATTAAAGTTTTTTTTGCAAAACATGCGGTTCCACGTTTATTAAATCAAGCTACAACCGCAACCCATAAAAATAGGAAGGAAATATTAGTTTAGAATTTTTTTACGCAGATATTAAGCCCTAATTCGATGCCAAATAAAAACTCTATTCTCTAACTAAATGCTCAATGTTTTTGGGGTATATCGTATTGCGTTTGCAGCTTGATCTCATATTGGAACCGTCACACGCTTCTCAGTAAAAAAATTGATTAACCTCAGATGTCCTTCAGATTAGTAAGCAATAATACTGCTTCGTTTGTTAATTAACAATCCTCCAAAATATGTGCAACGGTGTCTGGTTCGCTTCCACAGTCACAATTTGGATTAGAAATGGCACCTCTTCAGAGTTGCATTTTGAATGGCATTCTCTTATGCGATTTATTTTTGATCAAATTTTTCTTTTTTGATCAAAGCCCTGGACTTCTATTGTTGGATCATCAAGGCGATGTTTATATGATTGTAGTTTTCTATTTCTAATGCATAAATAAACTTGCATTCTACGTTGATGATTTTAAGCAGTTTCAACTTTTATCGTCAACTTGTACGACAATGCACATTCTTGTCTCAACATTTACACGTGAGTCGTCAAAAATTTGCTAGTTACATACTTTTATCAATGGAAAAACATAAATGATTATACAACAATTATTTAAAAAGATTGAAATTATGCAAAAATTGTTTAAAAGTAAATCATCAATCAGATCATTGTCGCTTTTATTCAAATATGTAATTCTTCACAAAATTTGTGTGGATTATTAGACGTAGTTTTGCAAGTTTGCATGATATCTGAATTTACATACTAGTTAAAGTTAAAGTTAATTCCTACCTATTATTAAGTTGTTAGCGTGAGCAATAGTTGTGTAAAATACATTGCAAAACCAAAATTTTATCACTTTACTGTCCTTATGAAAATTACATTGGTTGTATAGTTTTGCCAATTAAATAATGTAACAGTCTCTTCGTACACTTCTGAGAGAAGATATCTCCAATTTTTTTTAAATAATGAGACTTACCGAAATGAAATGTAAAACAATCGAACAAATTCTTACCTAATAATTGGTCGGCTCTCATTTCGTATAGATATTGTTTTGGGATGCTATACATTTTAATTTCTTGGTCAGAATGTAAAAAAAGCCAACGATAAATAGATAATTTCGAAACACACATAATTAACACAAAAATTTATTACACAAACGATAGTTAACGGGTTCAAATGAAAAGTAAATAATTTTTCATTAAAGTAAATAAGTGAATTGTAAAACTAAACATTTTAAGCATAAATATGAAATAAGAATTGGATCCATTTTCTTTACAGGTAGATACATATTCAATATTAATTTAATTTTTAAATAAATTTCAAATAATAGGTTACACGCATTCACGTTATTTAACGAATACGTTAAAACAATTTAGGTAAATATAGTACTTAGAGTATTAATATTTAAACGTAAAAAGGAATATTGCACTAGCGGAAAATTATAGAAGGCGGCGTAATTCAGGCCTTGCGTTGACCTTCCTCCGATAAGATAAGCTGAATTTCGCCGTTTGATTTCAGCGGTAGATAAATAAATTGATAAATGGTTTCTTAACTTCTTCTTCGGTTATATCCTTAAAATCTTGTATGAGTGATAAAGAAAAACACAGCAACAATTTGTACAAAATATGTACATTATAATCGTTTAATGTAATTGGAAAAATTAATAAAAGATAAAATAAAAGTTACAACGTAACAATAACTTGTCAACTACCGACCTATAAAAGCTATTCAATTGTTTAAGAAGAATTCTAAGAAACTTAAAGCTTGCAAACCCAAACGACAATATAACTACTCCGATTGGTATATTATTAGGTACTAATAAATTAGTTTAGATAAATAAGGAAGAACAAAAACGTTGGATACTAATTGGAATTGCAATGTATTTAAATATTGAACAGCCAAAATTAATTTGCACAAAATATTTAATTTTACGCATTACATCAAAATTATTTGATCATTTGTGATTGATAGGTTCAATGGTTGTAATAGGAACGGTTCTGATACATAACCTGTGAAATTTAAAACTTGACCGAAATGAGGCAGTTCCTAGCCATATTAGTAAAGGGTTTCTATAAATGATTGTCTCATCAGGTGAGTGATGGATAATTACAAAAATGCAAATTTACAGCTTAAGTTGATAGTGAATTAATTTATGCTAATGTTATCACCTGTCAGTTATTTCATTGTTCCGTTGAATATAATATATATTGTCATTTCTGTACATCTAGTTAACCATAGGTTAACTACATCAAAAACGAAACGTATGCAACCAATTTATTTAACATACTCCTACCTTTAAGTACCTTATAGTGCTTAAAATCTGAACATAAAAAAGCATTTTAACCATCATGAACTATAAAGAAACAAATAATATCACAATTATTACAAAACTTAATACATAAAAGTACTACTGTCATCAAAAAGTAAGATGAAATGGTCATTTAAAACTCCCGGGCATTAGAAAAGCAGGTAAATTTTTTTCCTAGGTTGGTAGGACTGTTTATAACAATTGCCACGCATCTTTTTGTCAAGAGATTTAATTATCTCCGAGTTACACGTGTATTTGTAAACAACCAATAATTGATTTTGTTGAGCAAAGAACTTGCATCAAATTTTTGCGGAACGAATGTTCTTGTGCGGATACGTTGAAAATGTTACGGAAGGCCTTTGGTATTCAAACTACGGCACAAAAAAAACGTTTATAAGTGGTACAACGAGTTCAAAGAGGGCCGAGAACGCGTTGAAGACGAACCGCGCTCTGGACGACCATCGACGTCTAGCGATGAGGGACAATTTCTTCCGCCGGACCAAACTGTCAACAAAAAATATTATTTGAGCGTTATGTGTCAGTTTGGTGAAGTTATTCGTTTGTAACGGCCGGAATTATGGGCGAACAACTCTTGGTTCCTTCATCACGATAATGCACCATGTCATACTGCATCGGTTCTTCGCGACTTTTTTGTCAAAAATTCGACCCAACCACCGTATTCGCCTGATTTGGCCCCGTCCGACTTCTAGCTATTCAACAAACTCAAAAGTCCAATGCGGGGACGTCGTTTTGACACGATTGAGGAGATAAAAACCAAATCGAAGAAGGTCTTGAAGACGGACGGGGATTACTTTGAAGGGGATGAAATTGATTTGGAAGAATAAATAAAAATTTACAGTTTATAAACAATTTCACCTTACTTTTTGATCACAGTATTATATCCTAAAGCAAGGACAAACAACAACATTCATTTCAAAAGCGATACTAAACCGTTTAGTGTCATTTACTATTTATTTAAATCGAACAGGCAATTTAACTTTCCGTCCACATTTTGCAGTAACGGTTAGTTTGCTCTTCTTAACACTTCCTTCCACTTTTCTATCGGAATGAACTGTTTTTACTTCAGCAGGGATTTTTAACTAAACCTCCAAGACTTCAACGGAGGGTTGTATTTCAAGGGGGTGAATACGTTGAATGGGACGACGTAATATATCTTCTGCAGTACGTAGTTCTACTACCCGACATTTTCCATTTTGACCTCTAATGAGCTTCGTAATTATTGCAAAAGACCAATATATTATTTTCTATCTTTTTTTTCTTTTCTTTTCCAAAGCTATAATTACAATTTTCTAAACAATAGGTTCTCTTGTCGTTTTTTGTGATTCATTATAAGTAACTACTCAGATCCAAATTGTTGTAACAACTCCTCCCTTTTTTCTGACGGTATTTAACCCTTGTTTTAGGCTTGCCCTTTTCATCAAATCACAGTCTAAGATTCCTGACTTTTTAATGTCTTTTAAAAACATTTATGGTGTGATAAGCATAGGATCATCATTAGTTTCGCTCAAATAGGTAAGAGGACAAACTATAGACTCGAACTCATATACTACAGTCAGTAGCTCTTCATTATTTAGTGATGCTCTTCCGAGAATCTTTCATAAAATCATTTTTACGATTCTTATCATTCGCTTAAAATTCCCCCCACCAAGCTGCTGTGGGAGATTTAAACATCCATTTCACTTGATTGACAGTGCTGTAACTTTTAACCATTTTCCAGTCAATGTTTGTGGCTGCATTATCAAAACTTTCAAAATTCGAACCATTATTGTCGCTATTTATGATAGTCCCTCTGCGAGCCACTAATCTTCTGAAAACCTTTAGTTGACATACATGTTGCGATTTCTAAATGAATTGCACGATAAATGGCACAAGTAAATATACACACCCACACTTGATACCATCCCGAAGATATAATGGACCGGAAAAATCAATTCCACATATTTCAAAAATATGTGCATCGCGTACGAAAGAGGCGGTGTTTTAAAATTGAAACATTTGCTATTCTGCCTACGACATGTCACACTTTTTCAGCACTCGTTTCATAGCTTACTCTTCCTTTTAATACCCAATACTTTTCTCTGATTATATTTAATATTGTTTAGCAGTAAATAAAATCGTTCCTTTTGTGAAAATGTAATAGTAATTGTTCTACACCTAAGTAATACAAAGGGTGCACAAAAATCTTCAGTATCTTTACGTGCCCAAATTTTTGTTCTAAGCTTAATCGAACCTTCTTTATCTACCAATGGCTTTATTCCTTTTTAAGGTTGGTCTTTCAGATCTAGGGTTTCTTGTTGAATCAACCTAATTAATATTTTCTTGGCACAATTAAATTCATGAAGTGTGACATATTTTTCTATTATCTTTTTCCTCACCATGCGTGAGTTGTTTATAAATTTTAATATTTGAGCTAAACAATAAATGAGTGTATTATTATCCGAAAACTTATTTGACATTTTAATTAGAAAATTATTCTTTTTTAAATTTGTCATTGACGTGTTTTTTGGCTTTTTACTTAGTACCTGCTCCAAGAAGGTTAAGTTTGACTTAGGCCACTCAAATTCATTCAAGAGCCACGGCTGAAGAGGTCTGCAGAATTCTGCTCACCAGGTATATGATACCAACTATCTTTTTCAATTAACTCGCTTATCTCGGTTACTCTGTTCCACACAAATACTCCCCATAGTTCATCTTTACGTATCCAAGCCAAGGTGGTAACAGAATCTGCCCAAAAATAATACTGGAGAATGACAAACTTTTTCTTTATGGATTATTAAGCATAATCATAATTCTTTATGGATTATGCTTAGCGAGAGCCAATACAGGTGGTCATGAGTTCCGGTCTAGGATGGTAATTTGAGACAGTGGGAAATCTCTAGATTTAGCCTGAACAACATTAATAAGAACTTCATTACCATATTTAATTCTTAGGAAACAAATAGAGGCGTATGCTACTTGACTATTTTCATACCCGTAACGTTTGAACCACCTAGATATTACAATTTGTTTAAGACAATGTGCTTTTTTTAACTATTTAAAAATGTAGTTTTAACTTCATTGTCTACTGGAGAGTCTCAAGTTCCTCCTGAAATTCAAGTTTTTTTAATAAGAAGTTTAGGTATACCTAAGTGTTGCTGCAGAGGATAGACCTAAACGATCAAATATTTTTTTCGTTGCTGATAAAATCACTCATCTTGTAACTGAATTCGGATCTAAATCGTTCTTTTCGTGACAACTTTTTATATTTTATATTGTCGTGTTTTAGCCGTGATGGAGTTGCTTGCTTTATAAATTCAGATAGTTCAATTATTAGAAACACTTGCACAGCAATTGTCTGCATAGAAACTGTTCTTTAGTTGTTTTACAATATTATGTGCGTAATTGGATTTATTTTGTACACGGTTATTTAAATGATATTATAAAACTGGTGTTAATAAGGAAGGTGTGCTCGAAACACCAAACCACAAGAAAATTCTATCGTCAGATGGGTCGATATTTGTAAAAAATCGTTAGCAATATCTGCCACAACTCTTATAGAATTAAGGCGAAAACAAATAAGTATAGATGGAATACGTTCTATTAAATTTTCATCCTTTTTAATAGACCTACCTCTTTCCAAAAAATTTTAGTAATTTGTCTAATGTTTTACGTTATCATTTTCCTTTTCAAATAATGACGAACGATAACGTTCCCAAATACGTAGGAATGATTCAGGTAATGCGGAGTCGGCAAGAGGATATAGCATACAAGCGTACGTATCTGATGTAACTCCTAATGTTTCAAGTGCTCTTAACTGAGTTTCTATTTTGTTATAAAGCGTTCAAATGTTTAAGTTCCTTTTATCACTAAGCAGTAAATTGAGCAAATCTCTTACGTATACTTCAATAAGTAACTCATCACGACCAAATCTGTTTTTAAATTGTCAGAAAGTTTTCAGCACATGGGGGAAAACTATCAACAAGCTGACGGGCTAGACATTTCTTTAAGGTAGATTGAATAGCTATTGATATTTATCATCTAGATCATCGCCGTCAAAAAGCTTTATTTCGACTTTAGGCAACTTAATTTTATGTTGTGTGTCAATGACTGATGTTCTTTCTGAGACCAAAGATACATATCGTCATCGCCAATGTTGTATTGTTGCATATTACATTTTAACGAATTCCGTTTATAGTTAACAGTTAACCCTCTTTTGATCGCATATAAATGTTCTGTTTACTCTGTCCTCCAATAATTTGAACAATCTGTCAATATTATCGATGTTCATGACATTTTTCAGTTTGTTGATGCTGTTAGAAAACTGTCTTCTCAAATTTGCTGTTTCGAGTGTAAGTTTTTTGAAGGCATCCATATTGTTTCCCTGGATAGGAAAATTGCCTTTACTAGTCCCAATTACAAACACCACGTACACTCATGAAATTTTAAACTTGGACACCACAATTTCTGTAAACAAAAGTTTGCACATTGTGAAGCGGGCTTAAGGGTATCATTTACAATTCTAACAGCAGGTAGCAAGTAAGTTAATGAGAAATTCTATTATTTAATTGATCTACTATAGATCACAAACTATAGATATATAGAAATGTCAATATACGAAACTGTTTTTTGGAAAGGTCATTATTATTAATGTATTTTCTTAGTTATCGGAGAATCAAATTTCAATTCAAAATTTTGTTTAGGAAATTGGATACGAGAAAATAACTTGGAGCTGTTACCCTGGCCAGCAAAAGCCCAGATTTTAACATTATCGAAAATGTTTGGGCTCGAATACTTGCTGTTATCCGAAGACAACAAGGGCCAAATTTTATACCAGTAAACCGTTATGCACTAATTGCAGCCATTGATACCGCATGGGAAACGATTAATATTAATTATATTGATACCTTGATAGCGTCAATGAGCAGACGCCTCCAAGAATGTATCAATAATAATGGAGGTCACACCCATTATTGATTTCTTATATTTATTTATATAGTAATACCTTTATTTAAAAAAAAGTTTTCATTTAATTTTAAACTATAACTTGGTATCTTAATTATAATTATGTAATAAATTCTTGTCAAAAACTAAATATATACGTTGACAATAAGAATTGCCTTAGTTTTTATTTTCACTTTTATATTAACTACAGAAAAAATGAAACGTCATAAAATATACATTTTGTAAGGACTAAATATTATGAATAGAGAGTTTAATGATTTTTTTAATAACTTACAATAATTAGTAGGTTAGATTTATTTAAAAATAAGTAATAATCAGTCAACCCAAATAACCATGTTTAGTTTTTGATTTAATTTAAAAGTTATTGCTTGTAGACGTTTTTTAAATCAAAATTATTTCTAATTTTATTTTGTAAACATTTCCTAAACAAAATTTTGATTCGATAATTAATCGAGCTATGGTGTTTAATTAGCGATACCTTCAAATATATTCTTTAAAGAAAAAATTAAGTAAGCAACGTAAATTACCTATTTTCTAAAACGTGCTTAGTGTAATGATTCATTCTACAGTCCTTCTATAAGATAACCCGTGCTGAGACTACCTGCTGTTAGAATTGTAAATGATACCCTTAAGCCCGCTTCACAATGTGCAAACTTTTGTTTACAGAAATTGTGGTGTCCAAGTTTTAAATTTCATGAGTGTACATACGAGTATTCTCCCCACAAGGCATGCCAAATGTGAAGATTCTCCGATAACTAAGAAAATAAATTAATAATAATAACCTTTCAAAAAAAAACAGTTTCGTATATTGACATTTCTTTATATCTATAGTTTGTGATCTATAGTAGATCAATTAAATAATAGAATTTCTCATTAACTTACTTGCAAAATTTCGAATTTTTGTTGGAAATTGTAAATTTAACCGAGCGTAACCCAATTAAACGAAACCAAATTATTATCTTTAAATTCTTTTATTGGTAAAGAAGGTTTATTACTAGTGAGAGGTAACCTAAGAAAATGTTCAGTTATTATAAAATTATAATTAATCACGGACATCTTCGATTGTTGCATGCTGGTCCAACAGCTCACTTTGTCGGCCTTAAGCCAACAATACTGTGCAACCTCAGGACAAAAATTATTTCAAAAATAAATTTATAATTGCACAAAAAGCTATCATGCACCCCCTAAATGTCATTTAGCTAGGCAAACCTAGTTTAACTATGAGGAATTATATGCTGTACTGACTAGAATAGAAGCGTATCTTAACTTCCACTTTCTTTATCATCTGAAGGTAATGATTTCATTGCTGTCGGTCCTGCTCTCTTTTTAACTTACTAGTGGCAAGTGGTGCGTATGTGAGAGAATAAAAACTCAAGCTGACGTTGAGGGTGCTTCCACAAATTCTCCAGTCCTGCTGTCTACGCAAACAGTATTTTTACTATAAGGGAGTCAAAGAGGAAACGTATTGAATCTCCAGACGTGACCCCGGACATTAGAGCCATGAAGAAACAGGCGGTCAAAACCATTGGTTGGATAAAGGAATTATGACGTTTTCTAAAAAGATACATAAGTTGTGTGACAATCCTCCTAACACTAAGAGTTAAAAGTCACCGTTGCGTAACTACAACATTGGTCTAAGAAACTTACAACAGTTTCCACATTACTTCAGACCCTGTCCATGTCTTTGGAATGCATAAACAATAAACCGGTAATAGTTGAAACTGCTACGCAGACCCTTTCAAAAAGAGAACTAGAGAGTGAAGAACACGTAAAACGAATCGAAGAAGATTTTCTAAACAGGCCTTCAGACAAGGAGTTTATTTGTCTTTTGGCCAGAAAATTGCTTTAACAAAACGAAGAAAATAGACACGTACGACTTAGACGATGATAAAACGGACTTTTTGGTCCTGTATAACCGCAGTAGCACGACAGTAAATAACACCTGTGAACTAATCTTAGGAAAAATTCCAGGATTGAAAACGAGGTTACTCAACCATGCTGCAAAAATAACAACCAGATGATATGTGCGTTTTCATCTATAATAAAGGAATGTGATGATGATAATTTCGAGAACATCGACGAAGAAACCTTTTGGTTGTCAATAATGAAGGTAAACCTTACAGTATTAGACAGACAGTGGAATAGCTGACACCTGAAATCGAGAACAAAAAGTTCTAGACGAGAACCATAAGCAAACCGAAAGTAATAAAACCAAAAAGCTAATGACGACACAATTGTCGTTAAACCGGAGCTAGGCAATTCCTACGCCGACATAATAAAAAAACAACGTGGACACCGAGGGCATCACGATTAATAAAACTTCGAAAACACACAATGGAGACATACAGCTAAAAATCCGTGGCGAGGAAAAAAATGCCCGTCAAATTTTCAAGAAGTCGCTAGAGGATAATATGGCCTCTCTGGCAAAAATTAACGTAGTTTCTGCAAAAAAAACAATCATGATTTTTGACGTAGAAGAATCTACTACCATAGATGAAGTAGCGACTGTTATAGGAAACGAAATCGGACAAATTAACTATCAGGCAAGGCCCCATATCCGAATTACCAACAAGTCAAACAGATATGGTAACCGGTTAGCATTTGCCACTCTTGATGCTCAACACGTGGATCTCATGTGTACAAAAAAGTTACTGGGTCAGGCTGGTTAAGGTGGAGGGTTCGTGAGGACTACGTACCCAGATGTAGATTATGCCAAAGAGTGGGTTACTCAGTTAGAGAATGTAAATTTCCCAATCAATCTGGCACTTGCCTGAATTGTGGTACACTTGGACATGTCACTAAAGAGTGCACAAATCTCCATCACTGCTATCTCTGCTGGACACAAAGCAGAATCTATGCGGTGTCCGATTATTAACTCATACAGGACAAAAAAAAACGTTGTCCACACCAGCTACATATTCAAAACCAAAATGTTGTAAATGAAAAGGAAAGTTAATCGACTAATCGCATTAACGCCAACACAACTTTGTAAAGATTGATCCTTGCCAATAGTTTGAATTTTGGCTTATCTAAGTTACGTATTCATGGATTCCCTTGGATGCATAAATGTTTATTTACAATTAATTAATCTCGATCTTTATGTACCAATACAGCTTAGATAAATTTTCAAGCTAGACATCATACAAATTAATCTGGGGCGCAGGAAAGCCGCTCACACCTGCTACAACAGCTAAAAACACAAACACCTTTCTGGTAGTGAATGAACCGAACATTGCCCTTGCAAAGTCACATGGCTGGTGCATGGACATAGAACAAAACTCTGTCATCTACGTTCCCCGGGCATTCGCCAAACATGTTCGTGTGACCATTCATAGTACCTTCCTTATAGCCTCTTTAGATCAGTGCGGTGTGGTGGTTTGCTACTTTTCTCCAAATAAAAGTTACCAGGAATTTGAATGCTATTTGGACAATGTCTCCGCTACTATTTGAACCCTGCGTCCTAAAGTTATTGTATGTGGGGATTTCAACGCCAAAGCCGGACTTAACTTGTGTAAATGATCCTCGTCAAAGGCCTACCTTTGTGAATGGTGCCAAAACGTCCTTCATAGATCTAACCTTTGCATCTGTCAACAACCATAAGGGCTTCGTAGAATGGAAAATAGTAGACGAAGAAAATCTAAGCGACCACCGTACGATACGTTCCACTTAGTTTCCAACAGCTCTAATAGAGTCCACCTTTTGATCTACAAAACGATGAGCTACTACAAACTACCGGTTGACGTACTTAAAGACGCCTTTGAACGTCTTACTCAAAACTCATTAAATCCTTTTCCAACCCTCATTAATGAGGCCATAAATTATGCGCGTAGGCAAAGTATGCCTTTTTGCAAACCGGGATGGAAGAATAACACTGTTTACTGGTGGAATAGCACCCTAGCCAACTTAAAGTCTGCTTACAACAAGGTGAGGCGGTCCCTCTTAAGGTGTATATGCGACTCAAGTGACCACAGAAAAATTGCTAACAATTATAAAATAATAAAGAAGGAATATGCCCTTGCTATAATGAAGGCTAAAAGCGACGCCTGGAAGAACCTCCTTAACAATCTGAATGTGGACCCGTGGGGTTTGGGATATAAAATCGTTACGGGCAAATTAGGGAAGGCCGCCGGCCGTGTCACCCCCTCAGTTACCGAGGTTGAACCAACCCTACGCAAACTTTTCCCGGTAATGCCAACCACAGTGTGGCCTCATTTCTCCGAAACAACACCCAAGCAATTTGACACTTATTTATTTATTTATTCGTATGGCACATTATACAAATATTGTATTGTGATGTTGTTATGTATGGTGCCCCAGAAGATCAGTATAACCCTGTATAGTTTAGTGACGAAACCATGTGCAATAGTGGATTGGTTCGTCTTGGCAAAGCATTTGCTTCAAGGTTTAGGAAAACCACTAAAACCTAAACATGCCAACCCTTACCCACTCTAGTATTCACATGTAATAATATTAATTAAGTGTGTAAACATTATAGAAGCTAAATAAGCACATAAAATATAACAGCACAGCCATTGCATGACGACATATAATGGACCGGCCCAAGCGCCAGTCACGACAATGACAAAAAAAATAGTAGGTTAAAGAAATAGCAAAACAAAATAATGGAAAAACAGATAATCAAGACCAGAATACAAAATATTGCCGAACTTTAGATGTCCTTCATATTCGTAAGCTATAATATTGCTTCATTCGTTAAATTATGAATGTTTGGAAACCCTAATTTAAACTTTGTTAATTAACAATCCTCTACAATATGTGTAACGGTAAGACCACTGCTTGTATGTAACAGGAAAAGCCGAGCGTTCTTTGGCTGCCCTGTACAAAATTGTACCAAACATATATAAACCTGGGTCCGCAAAGAGGAAGGTAATCGTGGCAGCAACCATGAACATAGTTCTATACCCAGCCGCAGTATGGGCATCGTAATGTTCGGTTGCCAAATGTAGGAACTTGCTCCTTATATTCCAAACGAAACTCGCGTTGCGGGTGTGTCAGGCATATCGGACGGTATCCACCGAAGCGGTGCTTGTTATCGCTGACCTTAAACCGATTGACTTATTACTGAATTGCTGAAAGAATAAGAAACTTATTTCTTTAACCCTACGGATTTTCTTGTAAACTCCTGGCAACAAAGATGGTCTGGGTATGACCGAGCCCGCTGGACACGGCTCATTATTCCTCAAATTGACGTTTGGATACACAGAAAATTTGGCTAAACCGACTTTTTATGATTCAATTCCTAACAGGTCGCGGGTCTTTCAACCGTTTTTTGGCCCATATGAATAAACTCCCCTCTGCAGTTTGTGACTACTGTGATTCTCCTGACGACGACGTCTATCATACTTTCTTCGAGTGCTCAAAATAGTCACATCTCAAGCCTGTAGGCGTCACACCGGCGACTATCATTGCATATATGATGAGTAATATAAACAACTGGAATAAGTGTCGAAGCTGGATCTAGAGCATCATCGAAGAAAAAGATGCTTACAAACGACTGCATCAAGGTTAATCTGTGAACTTGGAGATAACTCAGCACATAATAATAGCCTTCTTAATTTTATTTTGGTCAGAATAGTTTTTTTAACATAATTTTTGAGTTAATGTATATTTGATATCATGAGTACTAAAATTACTACCTACAGGTGTGTTAATAATAAATTCTTTTAACTAAATTCGTCATGCAATCTGCATCAACAATAATGTTACAAAGCACTGTCATAACGTTTACAAAGAATTTATGTTTGCTTAAATTTAGAAATAAAAATATTTTCAATATCGTTGTTTATCCAATCGGCGAAAAACATTGAACACTGTATGATTGATGTGCCAAATCAATTATCCGTGTCTCATATGAATGACCGTTATCGGACTTCGCCCAAATAAAATGCTCAGACTAAAATTAACAAATCGTAACTCGTGTGCTTAAGTTTACTTCAGTTAATCTTTGCTAGTAACATGCTGACGGTTTAATGCACTTCTACGTTCGGCAACTGAATATAAATGAAAAATTGATTTTGTCAGTAGGTATTCAATCGAGTTCGAATAATTTGATTTGATGGACATATTCATTTCAGGATTGTTTTTGTCTAGATATTAGTATAAATTAATTTTTATACTTCACAGCATAATTTTCTCTAATTAAGTAAAAAGTAAAGAGTAGAGAAAAAAAACAAAGAAACGTATAAAGAGAAACGGCTAAAAAGCTTTTGTTATATTTGATTTATTAAATTTGTTTTATATTTTATATGACCTACATATTCAAAAACAAAATGTTGTAAATGAAAAGGAAAGTTAATCGACTAATCGCATTAACGCCAACACAACTTTATAAAGATTGATCCTTGCCAATAGTTTGAATTTTGGCTTATAAGTTCTCAAACGGAAGTTTGAAAATAGTATCTAAATTAGGTATTCATGAATTCCCTTGGATGCATAAATGTTTATTTACAATTAATTAATCTCGATCTTTATGTACCAATACAGCACAAATTAAAAATTTAATTAAATTGCGTCTCATTAAATACTTATTAATGAACTATAACATTTAAATAAAAGTATGAAGATTTAAAATTTAATATTTCGCTTTTTATTTCAGATTCTATTCTAGTGTCCCCTAATAAAAGGTATACTATTACGTCGATACGATATTACACCATAACTAATCCCCCAGTGTTTAATTGTTATTAATGAAAAAGGCAAAGATAACTACGCACACGTTCTTAACGAAAGTGGTATCCAAATAATATTTAATAAAATACGTTTACGTTCACTTTAATTTGATATTAGAACGTGTTGTGAATTGTAGATTATATTATATTTGTATGTCTACAATAATTTTGACCAAATATGGGCTCTAAAATTATCAGATACAATTTAAATATAAACGTACAAATTTTATCTTGTCTTTAGGAAACGTTAATTTAAAAATTACACCATTGTTACATTTTACCATTATTTGTTCAAAATCCAATTTAATTCCTTGTTTATCTACCTAAATAATTTAGGTATTTCCAAATTGGTGATATAAATTTACAATTTATTTTTCCATAAGATACTTTTAAATTATCTTAATTCTTGCATCTCTGCCATTATTATGTTCATCGCCGACGGATGTAATTCTTTAAACGTTTACATGTAAACAAGTTTACACCATTAAAAGTTTTAATTTACAATTTAAATTTTAATAATTCTTCCTATTTTGCAGTGAAGTATAATAGTGCTAATAAAAAATGTAATTTTATTCTTATTTAAAAGTTTATATCGCAAAGTTCATTAATATAATAACATCTTCATGTCTTTGTATTTATCATAAATTTATATAGAATGTAGAAGCTAGGTATATCATTGGGTTGCCTCATTTCTGAATTATTACCAAAAATTACATTTTTTTTATTAAATTAGTTATCTCTAAGACTTTTTAGACTCTTCTATTAACACTGTAGTAGGTTTCTAGGAATTATGTTTTTTTTCTTCAGAATCAATTGGTAAATATAGATTTTTTTGGGAACGACTTTAATAAACGATACATGTTTTACAATTTTTTAATTAAAATTAAAGTTGTGTATAAAATTTTTGGACATTTAGTTCTTTTGTGTTGACCATGTCGTAACACAATTGATACTTTTCAATTTTTAATTGACTAAAACCATTGATTATAAAACTTCGGTTGAATATTTAGAGTACGATCAAATTTGATTTAATTTGTTTGTACTGGTTAGGAGGAAATAACGAACCGACAAGTTTTGCAGATATAAATTAAGACGTAAATATATTCGTCGAGTCGAGTTCTTTATGAATATTATCTGTTATTGTGCGATCATACCTTACACTAATTTTCCTGTTCATATCTCATACGATGGACAAAAATCCTTTTAAAGAAATGATACAAAGCTCTTTTTGCTTAGTGCTTAAGTACTCAAAATGCAATAAAAAAATGTATCCAATGTCTGAAAAGATTTTCACTTGCACTTGTTTGTAATCGAACAATCGAAACTACATTCTTTATGAAAACAACAAATCTAAAAATTGTTTTAAATGAATTTGCGTTTATCTATGTTTCGTGATACTGTACGAATTCAAATAATAATCATTTGTATATGAAAAACGCTTACTCGTGTAAACAGTAAAAATATAATTTTAAAAAATATGTGTTATTTATACATATTTATTATTCCAAACTGAATGAAGAAAACACATATAAAATCTTCATTTTCCCCAAACATTCTCTTCGTTTTTCTTTAATGCTACACTACAGATTTATTTGGTATGGTAAAGATTTACCTAATTTACAATATTTAAAAACTTGTTCGTTAACACCTATTTTTATTTTCTAATTGTGAAATAGTAATTTTCCTAACAAGTGTCGAAAGTAGCAAATGTCGTGCGAGTGTTGATAGCTAAACGAGTGCGAAGCGTAGCGTAGCACGAGTGGTTCTAAACACGAGCACAGATATTTGCACTTTCGTACGAGTCAGGAACACTATTTTTTAAACGACTACAATACAAAATTACGTTCTTACTCGTTAAGGGTTAAGAAAAACAACTTTGCAACTCCAGTGTGGTAGGTAACTTTTGCTTCTTACAAAACTAAAGGCAGTGTTAATTGGATGTTATATTCATCGCTACTGCTCGACATTTTCAATAATTTCAAGATTTTAAACGCAAAAAATAGGACGGTATTTCTCAAAATTTTTGTGTGCATTTTGTGGATATTCAGAATAACATTCTTCACAAAGTGATATGGGTTTATTTTTTTGTTAAAATGTGCTGTTCGTTAGAAATTAAACAAAATCGTTTGGGTGAAATGTGCAAAATCCCAAATATTTAATACGTTATTACAACGTTATCATTTACAATTAGAAAAAAAAGTGTACTTCATTGTAAATGTGAATACTTACAGTGTTGTTATATAAAAAATATTTCCAGCGCCACCCATAAATTTATTTTGTCAGACTTTCCCTTGATAGTAAAGTCACAGTAACGATAATGATTGAAAGTAAAACAAATATATCATTTATTTATCAAATATTTAAAAGTAGGTATAAACATACATATTTAAAATTATTATATTGCTACAGCATTACTTAAGTTATACGAAATACCGCGAATGTTCTTCAACAGTTAATAAGTCATATTCCATCTGCAGGACAACATTTTGGCCAACTCTTATTTGCTGCAACACCGTTGTTATCGAGGCCTGTTAAAAAATCAATTTTTCTACAAATTCGTATAATATTAGGATGATATTTTCCTACTATTTTACAAAAACGGTTATGCCAACCTTCTACATCGTTTTAGTACGCTTGTTAATACACTGTACATGTTCCAAAGCATTGGATTTATAATACCTAACCATTGTCTACGAAAATACAAATACAAATGTAACAAAATAAGTGGAGAATTGTCTTGCAAATCCTCAAATGTATTCTGTACATGATTAATTGGAACAAACGCCAGCGCGAGCAACATACGTCAATGCATACGAATATTTTCGTTATTATTGTATAGTTCACCTAAACCAATGCATTTAATATATCTAAACACTGACTGTCATAAATGGAAATAACAACCACGAATTCGTGCATTTGGAAACTCTTGCTCAACACCTGATATTAACCCATTTTCAAAATCGATTGTTATTATATTTGGATTTAGCTGATTATTATTAGCAGTACACGTATCTTTTATTATCCGAAATACGTCCACATATGTATTACGCGACTTTGAAGTGATTAAACAGTAAACTAATGGCAAAACCTTAGGTGCTGTTAGAGCATGTATCGTAAATATTTGTTTGTAAAACGGAGGTGCTACACTAAAAGTACCGTCTATAAACCAGTGAGAGTCATGTGATAGTTTTCTTAAATTTTCAATCGTTGCAAATATTAAAATTGATATATTTTCGCTTTGATGAAGAAGAAAATTTTCTCCGGAAGTAGTACGCCGCAAATTTTCCGGAATATCCACTTCATTCAAACTTCGTGGTAACTGAGAATAATTAGCATGTCGTGCACGGTATAACCATTGATTATAAAATTCGTAGTATAACACTGTATCGACAGACCGAAAAGTAAGAAAAACTGCCTCTAATGCAGGGTTAACGGAAACTTGAGCAGCAGCTTCTTGGTATATTGTTGTTACTTGCATGTTACTGGTTTCCGCGCGAGTTTTCATTGCACTAACAATCACTTTTACACTAGCACCGGATCTGCTAAATGGTTGTGTACTCCTCGATGTTGTGGAAGCGAATTATCTGGAAGAGACCAAAGTTTTCCTGCACATCCATCTATCAAACAACGCCGTCGCTTTCGATTTTCGTTGATACTGTCCACCCGATAACAAAAACCATCATAGCTGCAAGCTTCCTTGTGTCTTTTTGTTTTAAAGAACTTTATTACATTACATAACCAAGAACGAAACTAAAATAATGTAAATTTTGAGTTCCTCCTGTCATATACTTTTGGGCTCTGTCGAAATGTATTGAAATGTATCTTAATATCTTACCATTAGAGCAAACAATAAACGATTATGTATAATAAAAGAAATAAGAAGATCCTATTAGGCAAAGTACATATTTCAAAAACTGTAACTCAACTATTGTTCTGAAAATACCCAATTAGCAAACAAATACCCTTAATTATCGGTTTATACACACAGAGTTTTAACTAATTAGTCTAACCACCTCATTAGAAATTATAAAGAAATTTTAGAATATGATACAACAAAGTGTTTTAGATGTAATCATCTTTTAAACTTTAGCTACTTAAAAACAAATTCCAATTCAATAATTTAATAGTTAGGTATTTATGAATCTAGTAGTGAAAATGGAAGATTTCGGTACGGAAACATTTCAGTACGAGATTCATACAATTTTTTTTAAATCGCGATTAATTTACAATTTTTCTTTAAAAGACAATCATTAGAAAAATAGACAAACTAATCAATCTATCATAATGCACAGAAATAATTGAAACTTTTTTATATCAGTGAAAAAATAGTGTCAAGTAGACAAATCTTATTGAGACGTTTTACTTTTCAGTACTAGTACTAATTTTGCAGTACTAGTACCGCAAAGACCTATTTTCGATTCATACCCTACCACAATAATCATATTATCGTTCTTTAAAAAAAAGTTTGTATATAACGTAAAAATTTAATAACTTTTATTTATTCTATATAACAACAATATTGTAGTATTCACGTTAATGAAGATGTAAGTACACTTTGAAGTATTGCCGCTGAAACGAAGGCCGCCGAAGCGAGAACAGCGGAAACGAGAACCGCTGAAAAGGGTGTCGCTGAAACTGGTAACCGCTGAATAGGGTCACCGCTGGAACGGGAATCGTTGAATCAGGACAGCTGAAACGGGGACTGCGGAAGCGGGAAACCGCAGAAACGGGGTTAAGCCGTCAGAACGTTGCAAAACCTGTAGTTCACAATTCGCATTGTACCAAGAATTCTGCAAAGATTCAAAATTTTATCTCGAACGTCTCAGGTTAATTCGCGGAACCTATAACTATTATTTTAAAGTGCTGAAAACCAAACACGCACACAAAGGGAGCACGAAAAGCTAATGTGATTATTAATTTCTAAAAAAAGCAAACATAATCATAAAAAAAAATGAAAGATTTTTTTGGGACTTCGCCCCGATTATTCGATGAGTATGGGGGCAACCGCTCCTATTGCCCCCATGTAGTCGGCGCCAAGTCAACTCCACCAATATAGAGTCCCTATATACGCTAGAGTACTGCGAAAATTGGCCATTTTGGGTCGAAAATGAAGCGCTAAATTCAAATATCTAAAAAGAATCTGTTAAACTAATCAATACCAAAGTTGGCTCCCTAAAACGTAAAAATAAGTACCCAACAAATTAATTTTGTGGGAATGGAAACGAAAACAATTGTTTTCAACATAAATATATTTGACTAATATTGTTTACAAAAGTAACAATAAACAATTAACTATTTAGAATACCTCAAAACTATCAAGAACGTCTGCGATAAATCCCGATTTTTGCAGGTGATTTAGATCAAATGTTGTAATTTATTTTGCTGAAACAAAATTGGTGACTTTAACTAAGAGACGTTTCTTCCATACCATTTTCACTTAAAAACATACAACAACAATGACAGTGTTTTTGTCAAATTAAAATTGTCTTCATTCTTGACGTGGTTGTATAAATCAGTATTTATATTTCTGGCCTAATAATGAAAAAAACAAATATATAGGATCGAAATTGGTTTTATTGTTTTTCAAAATATTCTCCATGATGATCAATACACTTTTGCATGCGTTTGAACCAATTTTCAAAGCACTTTTTCCAGTCCGATTGAGGTACTCCAAAACATGCGTTTTGAATGCATCAACCGCTTCTTCGGGGGTCAAAAATCATTGTCCACGTAATTTATTTTTGATGTGTGGGAATAAGAAGAAGTCATTGGGTGCCAAATCAGGACTGTATGGCCGATGACCCATCAGTTCGATCTTTTGCTCCGCCAGAAATGCCTTTGTTTGAGTCGATGTGTGAGAGCTCGTATTGTCATGATGAAGAATGATTCGCCTGTTCTTCTGCTTTTTTCGAATTTCTCCGATGACTTCTGGCAAACAAATGGTCGTGTACCATTCAGCATTGACCGTCCTGCGTTGCCCTAACGCCACTGTTGCCACATGACCGTTAATGCCGAAGAAACGGCCAACATTTGTTTCGATGTGCTTCTTCCTCGAACAACTTTTGTTGGTTTTGCCTAGCCTTGGAAGACCCATACAGTTGATTGCTGTTTTGTTTCCGGCTCATACGCATAGATCCATGATTCGTCACCTGTGTAGATGTTATATACAGCCTTTGATGTACCTTGAACGTATTTTTCCAACATTTCCTTGCACCAATCAACACGAGCCTTTTTTTGAGCGTTTGTCAAATTATGCGGGATCCAACGCGAACAAATTTTTTTTACGCTCAAATGTTAATGTAATATTTTATTGATGCTAGTCATACTAATGTCCAAAGACGCCTCTATCTCACGGTATGTCACATGACGATCTTGCATTAGGTTCCCATACTTTTTTTTCTCATAGACCACTTTAAACATTTTGCTGGATCTGGTGGACCCCCTGCAGCTATTACATTTACTAACTTACTTCCAAAACCCGAAAAAGTATATGTCTATGTAAATCTGTGTTGTGGCTATTTTTCAATCAACTATGAGTTGAAAGTTTTCGAAAAAAAGGTGAGAATTTATATTGCTTTGATTATGCTGTGAGTATTGTCATTCAAGCTAAGTTTCAAAGCCAGTCTAAAAAGCGTCTTCATCCAACAGTTGGATTCCTACTTTACTTTTTGTATTCTAAGATTGACTCACAGTACAAGAAACCAATAATCTCCCACTTCGGAGTGGTAAAAAGTAAAAATAAATATTTTCTTGTTTTGTAGCTATTTATTCAAACACAAAAATTACTACACTTTTAATTATGTTGTTATAACAGTCTTAGTAGAATCAAAATTTAACATCAAAACTAATAATGATTATTAGTTTTGATGTTAGCTTTATCTCAGATTACCATTGTAATCTGAGATAAAAGTTATAATTTTAATGGGAGGGATGTACTTGGTGAATTGACAGCAAATTATCAATATTTGGCTTGAGTTTAGTTAAGTATAACCGTAAATCTCCTCGCTCTGTAATATTTAATCTGCTCCGTTTTTGTCAACAAGTTTGTTACGGCACTAAAACTGCGTTCGACAAGATATGACGAAGGAAACGCTATGAGAAATTTTTGCACAATTCCCCACAGTCCTGGATATTTTTCAGGTATTTGTGCCTGCAGCCAAAATGATTGATACCCTCTTTTGAATGCTACTTTGAGCTCCTCATTAGTGCTAAGCTCGAGTAGCTCTTCTTGCAGTACCACATTTTCCACTTCAGTTTCATCATATGGATTTATTATCCATGGTGGTATATCCATCGACAGAATGTCTTCAAATCTGATTTTAAAATCATCATACAGGGCAATCAAATGTTGAACATACGTCTGAATATCTTCGTCGAGGCATTCTACCTGCGATAAATTTGGAAACTGGGAAAATTCACGTCGACCAATATTTTGCTTCATAAGTTTCAGTTTACCAAGAAAAGCTGAAATTTCACTCTTTGTTTTTATCAAATTGAGGCTGTCCCCTTGTAACTGTAGGTTGAGGTCATTGAATTTTTTGAACAAATCTGTCAAATACGCAATGTCTGCTTTGAAATTCATGAGGTTTTCTTTTAAAACAGGATCTTTAGTGTTCAGAAACTCTAAAACAGAGTCGAAAAGCAAATAGAATCTTGATAGACATGCACCTTTCGACAACCAGCGTACTTCGGTATGTAGCAGCAATCGTTGGAAGTCCTCATCATTTTCTTCGCACAACTGTGCAAATAAGCGCGTATTTAATGCATTGCTTCTTATTTTGTTAACTGCATTAATCACAAATTGAAGCGCTTGGTGCAATCTATCACTCAATTTTTCGCTACTAGATGTTGTCGGTGGATGACACAGTGAATTGCAATTACCTCTGGTATAATCCTTTTAAGATGACTTATAAACCCACGATATCGCCCGACCATGGCAGGAGCTCCATCTGTTGCCACCGAAATAATGTTTGTGAATGCAATTGATTTTTCCGTAAAAAATCATTCAGAACATTAAAAATTGATTCACCTTTAGTGTCAGTCTTCAAAGTTTTCGCGAATAGTAACTCTTCAAACATTTGTTCGCCTTTGATAAATCGAACATATGCCAATAATAATGCTTCATTGCCAGGTAAAGTTGACTCGTCCAGTTGAATAGAAAAATGAGTTGTTTGCAGATAATTACACAAGAAACTTTCAACATCAGAGCTCATTTCATCAATACGTCTTTGTACAGTGTTGTTACTCAAAGGAATTCTTTTAAGTATGTCAAATGAAGATTTGTGCAGGACAGTTTTTAAGACCTCTTCAACAGCAGGCAAAATTAACTCCTCTCCAATGGTATGCGGTTTCCCAGATTTTGCTATAAGTAATGAGATATTGTAAGATGCCCGCAAGCCATCGTCGTTGCTTTCAGACGTTGAAGCGAACATACTATGCACGGTGGGTCTCTTTTCATACTTTTCCTTCAATGTTTGGAAATATTTCAAATCCTTACCTATTTTGTCAGGATGACACCTTCTTAGATGATCTTCCAGCTTCGATGGTTTCATAGAGTCATTGCTCAAGACTTTGTTGCATAAAAGACACATGGGCAATCGCTTGTCTGTATTTGATGGAAGAAAACCAAATTTCAAATATTCAGCACTGTACTGTCGACACTTCTTCTTAGATTCAGCCATGTTTCGTATCAATTACTTACCTGTAAATATGAAAAAATGTTTGTTAAGTAATCTTAAAATGATTTAACACACATAATAGAAATAGCTAACAAATAGATAGGTAGGTACTTACTTTTCCAACACTGGCAAACAATAATATCAATTCACTTTAATTTTCAAAAGTCTGAAAACTACTTCCGTCACTGGTGAACACTTATATAGGTACACTTTCTTTTTGAAATTCCGGAAACAACTGAGTAATGTTTATCATTCGCATTCGTATTTATATTAAAGAAAAATCCAACAAGTTCATGCAAGTTCAGACACGACTTTAACTAGGCGGGCGGGCGGCGCGGCATCGGCGAGTCTTGACACGCTCTTTCTGAATATGGAATATGCAAGTTCTTACAAAAACAATTGCTGAGCTTCTTATAATATTGTCTTCCTATATTCATAGGAGAAGTCAAGCTCCTTATAATATTGTCTGCCTATATATATTATTGTCTCCCTTATTCATAGGAGAAGTCAAGTCGGGTCACCTAATACATTTTATAGACCCCCGTTAACGAGTTGTGGACCCCATTTTTTTCCACGCAAGCGTAGACCCCTATCGGGCTCCCGTGGACCCCTGGGGGTCCACCTGGACCACTTTGGGAATCTAGGCATCAGCTCACGCACAGCATTGATCTTTTCTGGCACAAAAGATTTTGGACGACCTGCACGGGATTCGTCCTGGATCGAACATCGACCACGATTAAATTCGTTATACCAATTTTTTACAGTGCTGTAATTAAGTTCATCGAAGCACTCTTGTCTTGACAATCCACGTTGAAAGTTATGAAAAATAATCGCACGAAAATGTTCACGATTTAATTCCATTTTTCGAAAGAGAAGAACTTTTCAATTTACTGTCAACAACAAAAATAAAGCTATAATGGTAAATCATCTGCTGAATTTATGTTTAAAAATATCGAACTTTCTATTAAAATCGTCTGCGGTCGCCTAGCAACACTTACTGTTGCCAAGGCCAGAAATATAAATAGCAACCCTCGTACCTTCAACCCCATACCGAGTCCTGGATTTAAAAAGAAACTCAACTGCATAATAAACGTTACATTACTTTACCAGGTTTTGAACCCCTGAAGAAGGACGTACTTTATATATTAGGTCGAAACCACAGTATTACATCAAGCCTTATATTCACGCAACTACCAGAATCACAAAGTAGAACCTACGTTACCTTCCACGTGTTTATTGTTTCTCTGAATTTCGACCATTTTTTCGATCCTATAATTGCAACTCAGGCAAATTTAATTTTTATTTGCCAGCAAACGCGAATAACACAAAAATTGTCAGCAAGTGTCAGAAAAATGAAAATATTTGCCCTATTGGTTTTAGTCATTCTCCAAATTTTCAATTTTTTTCCATGTATACTTTTCCGTATACGGCTAATGGCGGTTCCCAGTGAGACACCATGCATATGAAACACATACACTTTTAAAATGTTGTCAAATGTTAGAGAAGACCGGCAGGTGTTTGGTGAAGTATTTGATTCGGGTCCTGCTTGTCAGTTTTCTGGGAAAAAAAACCACATTCTAAACTTATTTCAGGTGGGAATTGTACAACAGCAGATGCAACAGTGGTACTAACTTCGGTTGCTGTATTTATACATTTTAGCACCTCATTTTTTCTACGTGTTTTCCACCCCTTTAATAGACGATTTTGATCTTTTGTTAGTCATAGAATATCTTGACTTGTTCTTACTTCGTTTTTGCTTCCCCATTATCCAATATTGATGCGCTTAAAGCAAACAAATGTTTAAAATTAAAATTATAAAACTTCCACAACATAACATAATAACTACGTTTTCATTCCTAATTATGTCTTGTTTTGTCAAGTTTTTATTGAGAGAAAATAAATTTATTTCACAAAGCTTTTATGTGCTCCAAAAAATATAAAGAATATAATGCAAATATAAATTTTATTTATTTTGAGGCAGCGATAATTGAAAGTTTTCATCGAGGTTTTTATACTATTTTATTGACAGTTAATCATCAAAACCGAAAACTTAAATTTAGCAGTTTTAATGATCACTGATACATTAATTTTGCTATCTTAATTTAAAATAAGCAACCGTTCACGTCAAATTATTGTATTGTATAAACATAAAGTCAAACATCACTACTTATTATGGTAAATAATAATAATAAAAAGCGGTTACAATTAAAATGTAAAATTTTCTTACATGTACAAAGTAGATATCTTGTGATTTTAAATTACTTATATTTACAGTCACTTAAACAAACATTAAAGTATTTTTGTTTATATAATAGGTATACAAAACTCAAAAACATACGCACTGTCCGAATAAATACACAAACGACACGTATTGACATATGATGCCTAGCATAAGACGATAAAAAATAAATGCACAATGAGTTTTTTTGAATAATCGTTAGATTGTCATAGTGGTATACATCCCACCTCCACGTATATATGGTGGTATACATCCCACCTTCACTTACTCTATTAGAATATACCTATCATTAAAAAATTAAAACAAAGAATTTATCAGAAACTTCCAACAAACAAACGAGAGTTCAAGGTAAATTACCAAAAAGTAGTATACTTTAAACTCTCATTTGTTTATTGGTATTTTGGCCTCCCGACGTATAAACATCAAATTAACATTGAAACTACAAACCCTGAAACGTCATGATTACGTACAGTGCACGCACAACGTGGGTAAAAATTACCCAAATCGTCCGCCCTTAAGATACATTTGTCAATAAAAATCTTTTTATAGAACAAAAATATGTTTACTAAATCAACAATTACACAACTTTTTTACTGTTAAATCGTAAAAAATAAATTGATTTGGAATATTTTAAGTTTCATAAATGATTAGCGCCATCTTGTGTATTCTGAATTGCAGTTCACTTTATGACCGATATTGACAATTGACAGCGAAATATTTGTTAATTTTAGTTCTTTACCATTTAAAAATCGTCGGCCAAAAAATTTAATACAAATCTTGTGCGTTAAATTATTTTACAGCGCTTAAAAATTTAATTTTCCGCACGCGAATGTAAATAACTATTATAATGAATCACTTTGAATGGTAAATTACTTTGATTAAATAAAAGAAAAATGTGCCATGAAAACCATAGTAGCGAAGGGCTTGTTTTGGAAATGACAATAAAATCATAAACGTGATAGGTAAATAAATTGTTCCAATTTACATGCATATACTAATGGACGGCCGGTCTCAAGAATTATTTTATTTAAATTACTAATACTAACTTCAATTTGTCGGAATTTTGTGGCGTGGCTACTCATCTTAGTTATAATATAGAGTTCATAAGATGTGAAGTAATAAGAAACAAAATTGTTGCAAGTATAAAAATTAATACATTCTAATCGCTACATATTATGTAGAATTTTCTATTTGGTTGCCGCAGAATTTTTTTTTACGTCTCTGATCAGGCATATAAGAAATTCTAAATTGCAAGGATATATGGGGTCAATTAATTCTGGTAATAAGTTTTTTATAATAACAGTGTTCTAATTGATTCACCGTATTGCTTATCCAAAATTCCAACAAGCCTTAATTTGTAAAGCTTTCCTTCTGAACTAACATCCCACATGCCTACAAGCTTTTTATGATGGCTACTATATCTAGCACCTATTACAATTTTTCACAAATGTAGAATATAGGAAATTCATTATTTTATTGTTTGGCGAAGTAGTCGATAGCGGGCGAATGAATCTCCAAACAGGATTTGCTGACATTCTACTATTTTTTACACTGAAATTTTTATTCATTTGTTTTATCACCATTTTTTATGTCCCGCCACACTTTCTGTACGACTATTAAACGTTTAGTGTATCAGGGCAATGTGAACTTCTGCGCCAAACGCTTGTTTTTGTATTGCTAATTTTTTAATTTCTACTTATGTTTAAACAATAATTCATAATAAATACTCACATTATTACTCTAACGATTGAATTTTTAATAAATTGTAATACTCTACAATATTGTAGATGTTCCAACACTAGTTTTGTAATATTTGTTTAAACATTCATACAAACTATTTTCGTCATCTGAACTAACGCATATTTGATTACATTAAATTAATATTCTATACAATATTATATGTACTCTATAAGAACCCTTGGAGGTGGAGGTGGGAAGAATACTCATCTCAGTAAGTTGTAATCGCCAACGTTTCGCCCACCGTTGTGTTGGTTTTATCAAGGCTGGTTTACAAAAACGAGTTGGTAGTAATAGTAATTGATGTCGGCGATTACAACTTACTGAGTTGAGTATTCTTCCCACCTCCACCTAGAAGGGCTCTTATAGAGTACATATAATATTAAAAAAGTTTTTGGAGGTCACTTTACCTATTCTATATACAATATTTATAGAAAATCTATTGTACGATTGATTATTTGAAAATGTTATTCGTAATTAATTTATTTAAAACGTAAATGTACTGAACTGTGACAATCCATTATTTTTGTTCTAGAAGTCAATTATACAAGAATCAGTTTATGTAAGCATTCATAATGCCAACGATAATACATAGTAAATTATAGTACAACTAGCGAATCTGTGCGTGCGTTTGTCTTCATAAATTACTGCGTAATTAAGTTTTTTAACTATAATGTAAACTTTGATTTTGTATTAATTAATTTATATAATAATTTTTTTTTTCTAGTTTTTGAAAAAATTAAAGAAACAATTTTAATTTGGGGTTTTAATTTTGGTTAGGTTGTATTCTGGTGAATACAGCATTTACACAGCGCTTACAAATCGTTCATCGTTTTTGTTTGTTATTTATGCTTATTCTTAGCTTTTGCCTTGTTTGTTTTTTTAAAAACATAGCGAATATTTCTAAGTGCTTCAGTGTGTAAATATCCTAGTTATTAAAAATAACCGCAATGTGATAGCTTTACCGAGGAAGTTAAAATAACGAGAACTAATTGCTTCACTCATTACTTATTTTAAACGAGAACAGGTCCCTTAGTTGCTGTATATTGAATTTTTATAAATTCTATTTTTTATTTGTTTTCTCAGAGGGCACCAAAAGCTTTAAACATTAGTGTCAGAATAGCAAGTACTATTTCTCGAGTCTGCAAAGGTTGGAACACCTTTACGAAGCCCTAAGAGCCAAAGTCAGGTACCGAACCTGTCACCATATTAATAATTTTGATAAAACTGTTATACATGGTTAGGGATGGTAGGGCATATAATTGAATAGATGTAATTTAATATAACTTATTTTTAGAAGTAGATGTTTCGTTAACTTCACTTGCGAAAGTTTTGAAGCAGAAGGATATCTTCTAAGGCTCAGTAGTATCCTTTAGAACAATTGTTCACAACATTGGGTTTAGGTTCAAAAAAGATGATTCTAAACGATGTTTAATGGAGTTAGGTACATCGTGACAAGGCAATGTTAAAAGTGCCATTGATAATAAATCTTAGAAATAATTTTTCGAATGATAGTGATTTAAATTTCCAAGATTAAAGTTGTATAATTGTGTAATTATGTTTTTGAACTCACTACCTCGAAAACAACGTCTGACGCACTGTGTAGTCAACCAGGAACGCGTGTTTCCTGGTTTAGTCGACCGGGAAACACAAAGTGGTGCCAACCCTTTCAAAGTAGAAAAGTTTCATGTTACCGCGATTATTTCATAATAAGATGTCTATAATTCATTCGTTTATTGTATTAGCTAACATAGTGTGTCGTTTTATATGTTTCTTATTAAGCAACTGAAAGGATAACATCAGCAACAAGTTTTGTTTTATTGTACGATCGGGCAATTTTGCATCCAACTTAACGTAAATGTCAAATGTAGTATTCCTTTATTATAGTTCATCTCGTGAAAGAAAATTGGTCTGATAATTTGACGTTTGGAAATTGTTATCGGTGCACCTGTAAAGTGGTTTCGACATAATTGTGTGGATTTTGTTGGACCATGTCTAATAGTCGCAGAGCAAATATAACCTCAATAACAAAATCGAGCCAGAGAAGGAGACTGTCTGTTCCGTTTCAAAACAGATTAAACATATTTTATTTGATTTAAATAAAGTAAGTGACATTTAGAATTAAATTAATGTATACAGTATCTAAAACAAACAACTTAAACAGTTGGTGCAATTTGAAATTGTTATTCCAGAAGTTCCTGGAGGGTGAGAATCAGATAACGACTGTGCCACATTTACAGTATGAATTATATGAGATGGTCCCGATGCTGGTTCCATTAAACGATCGGCAATACCAATTTTACTTTGAATGGAGTCATCAACGTAACTTTCAGCCACGCATGAAGATTTCCATCCTCCAAATTTTTTAAGTGTTAGCAGATCTCCACTTTTATCAGCCAACAGAGTTGCTGCACTTCTTCGAAAACAGTGGCCAGTGTAGTTTTTTGGATTCTCTAACTGAAGGAATTCGGCTACTTGGCTAGGATTTTACCAATTGTATTAAGCCCTACTGGTGAATTAATACATTTGCCGTTTCTGTAAGTGCAAAAAAAACGTTTTTTTGCATCTGATCTTACATTTCTATATTTTAGCAGCAAGTTTATCCATTCGGGTTTAGTTACTGCCAAACGTCGAGAAACATTTGTTTTTGTTTCTGGTACATTGACGAGAATAACATTAGATTTGAACTTGATATCATTAATTGACATTTTGCACAACTCTTCACGACAACATGCACCGGAAATACCCATTATTACTACTACCTATAAAATGAATTAGATACTTAGTTTATATGTATTTATCAAATATGTTGCTTATTACACACCTTCATTAATAGAAATGAATTGTCTGGGGCCTCAACAATGAACTTATCAATTTAGTTATCGTTTAAAACTTTGGATTTTTTCGTTTTAAATTGTACGTTTCCTTCTTTAAAAAGGCCACAAGTTTTGTAAATTTTGAAATGTCAACGTTATTGTGTATTATCAAACAGGACTTTAACATAAAATAATGCGACCAACGAGACTTTTTACTGGAAAACGTTTGAAAATATCCCAGTAAACAATTTTCAGTGTATTTACTAATTTTATGTAATTTGCACCAGTTCAGAAACTTTGAATACACCAATTCATACCGTTTTTTTGACTTATCCGGCAATAAGTTTCGATCGCCTTTTTGGCCTTTTCTCTTATTTCTGGTGGTGTAAATTCAATTTCAGAATCAGAAGACATAATTAATATTTTTAATTGTAAAATAATTGTAACACAATAAACAACTGTCAAAATTGCAATTGTTTACCTACGGTTCCTTTGATCATTTTTTTAAAATAAAACTTCAATGAAAGTTAGAAATTTATTTGAGAATTATTGTTTTATGTTCGTTCCAAAAATATTGTACAATATTAATTCGTGAACAATTTTCTCGCGTTCACGCAGATGAAAACTCGCTTCCTTCGGTCGCTCGTTTTCAGAATGCGTTCACGCGAGAACATTGTGTTCCCGCACTTATATCGTAAATAATTATTGCGTAAGTATAGAAATAATAGGTATATTGGATACTTATACTTTGTTTAGAAAAAAATTAGAAATAAAATTCTAGACAATAAAACTTCCATTGAAAAATTAACATACTCATTACAACAAAAAAACTAATAAAATTGTATGTTTGACTGGGATTATTGCAGTTTTGCTATTTTTTCTAAGTGTTAGTTATGTACATGTAAAGTCTATTTACGTTTTTTTACGTTAAGTATAGGATGATGTCAAACTTATTAATTTATACTGCTAAAATAACATTGAAAATTTTCTGTTACCACAATGTAAGTTGTAGTTACTTTACTTATGTTAAGTTGGCAAAACTTTACGATGTTGCAATATACTTAGAAGTGCAGGTAGTATAAAAGCAAAGTTATATGCAAGCATGACAATCTTGTAACAAACTGCTGCGTGACGTCAGTCTATTGCTATCGTGAACAAACTATATGAAAATATATTCATATATAATACCACGAGAAGTCAAAGTATATTATCGTTCCACTCGTGGTATTCGCAACCGCAACAAACATTCGTGGTAGTTCAAAAATAGTAGGCTATACTTTGACTTCGAATGGTATTCGGTGGACTATTCCATGAACCAACTCTTTGTTTTACTTAAATTCTCTAAAATAGACTTAAATAAAAGTTACACATGATTCGATTTCTATGGCAATCAGTTGTCAACAAACAAATGCGAGTTTTAAAAGTTAAAAATTAGAAAAGTGAATTTTTGTGTTGTTTAATGTGAAGGTTTCATACATTTCTGTTTTTCCATTGTTTTGTTTTGCTATTTCTTTAACTTACTATTTTTTTCGTCATTGTCGTGACTGACGCTTGGACCGATTGGTTATATAAAGTCATTTAATGGCTGGGCTGTTATATTTTATGTTCTTATTTAGCTTCTATAATGTTTACACACTTAATTAATATTACTACACATGAATACTAAAGTAAGTAAGGGTTGGCATGTTTAGGTTTTAGTGGTTTTCCTAAACCTTGAAGCAAATGCTTTGCCAAGATGTACTATTTCACACGGTTTCTTCACCACACTATACAAGTTTATACTGATCTTTTGGGGCTCCATACATAACACTTACATCACAATACAATATTTAAAATGTACCATACGAATAAATAAATAAATAAATTACAGTATGGCCAGTGAACCGAAAATATTTGGCAGCAAATCGGAAGAAGAAATTAACGCAACATTGAAAAAAATATTCCGTACAATAGAAAAAAGTCACGTGAGTCAGTTTGGAACTAATTCTAGAAATTTTTGAACAAAAAAGGATATAAATTGGAAAAAGGCACTTCTCCAGCTTCATTAAATGTAATATTAAAAAGCTGGACTTGTAACATGAAGAAACTGGATGGTAGTGACTACTAGCAAAGTTAATACAAGAAATGTATTTTAACAACTGGAAGATTCAAATAAACCCCTTTCGTGATTGGATATTTAAATCAGCGAGAGAGGCTTGGGATTAAATGAGAAAAAAGTTAGAAGCATGCCCAGAAAAACGAAGAAATAGTGCAGCAGCTGTTACAGAAATAGAATTTTGGAACATTGTAAAAACATTTGATGAAGATGCCCTTGAAGAATTACAAAAAAAGTTATTTTTATAGTCTCTTACAAAGTAGTTTGCAGAGATGGAGAAGGTATCAGCTGTTTGGTCAATTTCTTCAAGGAAGAAATTGATAATCGTGGATCGTATACCGGCCACATAGAATATAATACGGTATTCTCAAAGTCGGCTCAAGGAAAGTCTAAACTGCTTACAGAAAACAATTGCCTAATTTCAAATAAAATGAATTCAAATTTATGTCCTATCAGATAAGAGAACAAGTAAAAAAATTCGACAATCATAACATGTCATATTTTTTAGGTTATATTACAAATCACGTACTTTTAGATGTGTAGGCTTTGACAGTTTGGTATAATAAATTATTTCTCCTTCCTCTACAACCGTTAGAATGCTGCAGTAGTACTGTTAGTCGGTAACGTAGAATTCTCGGTTACCGATCATCGCGTAATCTTCAAATTTTGACATTTAGTTAGCTGTGTTTTGTCCATATTTATTAAGATACTGTATATTGTAAATGTCAGTTTGATGTCAGTGTCCAGGTTATTGCGATTTTGGTAATGAAAATAATATCACTAATTATGTTACTGATCTTTGAAAGTGAAAACAAACAATTTATATGAAAAAGACAAGTAAGAAAAAAAGTCATAAGTATAATAGCGAATATGATGTTTATGTTTTTTTAAAATTTGTTTAGATTTACATAGTAGTAACTGTTTGATTTGTGTAATTATTTTTGCAATTATAAAATGTAGAAAAATTTTCATTTATTTTTGAAATAGTTTAAATGAGCAAATGTATTTTAACAAATTTCATAAATGACGTAGGTATGTAGTTACCCCCACAACCACAAGATGGCGCTATAATTTGTATTTTATTTTTAATATGGCCGTTTCATATCTAAAGGTGTGTGATTTGTGGGTTATATTACAAATTCGTATCCAAAAGATGAAGCAACATCAAAACCGATAGAATGTTTATAACCCCCAACCTGTTATGGAAAAATTGAGGCACTAATGAAATCAACAAATGCCTGAAAAATGCAGCTCAACAGACTGGCTTGGATGTTAAACGAAGAAAAATCACAAACCACTCTCTAAGATCAACGGCAGTGTTCAATTTGGCCAAATATCAACAATATCAACTCTAATTAAATCGTATTTACAGATCGATAGCAGTGCTCATGAAAAAATCATAGGGTAAATAAGAAGCAACATGACCACCACCACTAGTTGTGCAGCATGTACTAGCATGTCAGGTGTTAGTGTCAGCGATATTGTTCCTCTGAAAACCTTTAGTGATGATGATCCTCCGACCTTGTTAAAAGAACGTTTAATCCAAAATTGTAAAAATGTTAAATTTTCTAAATGTTACTTTTACTTTTCCAAGTAATTATGTATGTACCTACAATACTCTTTAAAAGTTTAAGCACACTTACGAATTTCTTAATTGTGAAAAACCCTTTGGTCAAAATTTGCTCAAACTTTTTTCAAAAGTTACTTAACATCGTTACTAACATCATGCAATATGACGTTAATAAAATTATCAAAAGATGGCGCTGTTATACTATTTTATTCGTATTTGAAGAAATCCATTGAAATTGTATTTCAAATTCAATTTTTTTTCTCGGTTTACCTTGAGTCAATTTAGTTCTTCTTTTGTTTTATCATTCATTTAACCGTTTGGTTTATTTTTGGTAAGTAAAAAAATTTTTTGATTATGTAGAAGTATGTAATTACTTAAAATATGTGATAAGTTCCAAAATTTCAATTATTGGTGGTTTTGAACAGAAAATGGGCAAAAAGAAAAGAATTTTATCTACAACTCGTAGCATTATTATACACCTTCGAAATGAAGGCAAGTCATTAAGAGAAATTGCCTCTACGCAAAAGATTTCTAAGGAAGCCGTAAGGAACGCAATCAAAATTTATGACACAATGGGCGGATTTGTGGACCGAAAAAGGTCTGGGAGGCCTCTAGTGACAGTGCTATCATTAGGACCTCACTAAAAAACCGTCGTCTAAACGTGCCCCAACTTACGACAATATTCAACACAAATCGGAAGAAATCAGTTAGTGTTTCAACCATCAACAAGAGATTGCATGATGCTGGTCTTACAGGTCGTATTGCCATGAAAAAACCCTTATTGCGCCCACAAAATAAACTAAAAAGATTAGAATGGGTAAAAAAACATCAACACTGGGTTTTCAACCAATGGAAAAAGATGCTCTGAACGGATGAGTCCAAATTTTGGCTCCCATCGACGAATTTTTGTACGCCGGCGTGTAGGAGAACGAGCGTCGGATGAATGTTTAGCGCCTTCTGTCAAACATGGTGGAATCTCTGTTACGGTTTGGGGTTGTTTCGGCAACAACAAAGTGGGTGACCTAATTAAAATTGATGGAATACTGAATAAAGAGGGCTATCTTAACATTTTGAAGTATAACGCGTTGTCTTCCGGTCAACGAATTATTGGTCGGACTCGTATTCCAGGAAGATAATGACCCGAAACATTAGTTTAAGCTGTGTCGAGGTTTTTTGCAAGAAAAGAACACCGTTACTTAAATTACATGGTTTGGCCACCACAATCCCCGGATCTGAATCCAATTGAATTATTATGGGATGAACTGGACCGAAGAGTTAGAGCAATAGGACCTACACCTAAAACACACCTCTGGGAGGTTCTGCAGTTAGCTTGAAGTCAAATACCATCAAAAACGTTAGAAAAATAGACACACCGTATGCCTGAATTATGTAAAGCCCTCATAAGAAAAAAGAGTGGATTTTTTGAAGAAAACAAAATGTAGTTTTTTTTTTATTTTTGCTCATAGTTTTATTTTCAAATTTATTTTTTATGTTGGGTTCAATTAAGTTATACTTAAATTTAAAAAAAATTGTTTTATACTTTTAAATATTGTTTTTATTACAGATTTTAAAAGATTTGATTGGTGTGCTTAAACTTTTAAAGGGTACTGTATAATATTACACTTTTGATTTGATATCTGGTATAATGTTTTGTATCTTTTTTATGTTTAATACATGGATAAATTTTGCTTCTTTTAAAAAATTCAATTGTTAAAAATATTTGCTGGGACCACTAATAATGGTATATTCGATACAATTTCCACTAGTGGAAATATTCTTAGAAACCATGGAAGTACATGTGTAAAGTTGGATTTTATTGGTCTATTTTTTTACAAATGTTAGGTGAATGGAATAGTCAAAATTATTTTATAAATAAACAATAACAGAAACCTACTGTGATCATTGTCAGTATCTATGTGTTCACTTCGGGACATTGTAACAGTACCCTTCTAATCCTTCTACCTGTCGCGTTGCAATACTAACAGCTCCTGATTTTTTTCGAACGGTGGCGAATTTGTAGACGGCTGCAGTTATGTGTATTATTAAAAATTCAGTTACACCCTATATACATAATAATAAATCATTTAATTGTACTTAGTGATTAAGATATAACCGAAAGTATCACTGGATGTTGTTTAATTTCACCTAAAATTTATCCAAACTTTTTTATCTTTAAAAGTTAATTCAGTATAAAAAAGATACAAAAGTGTATAATCAACTTTGTCGGTAAAGTATTCTATTAAGATTAAATAGAAAAGCAATTATTTAGGAGCATTATACGAACGGACTGGTTTATATCTAGCGTTAGTAGAACCCTTAATATTTAGGAACAGATAATTGTATAATAAGTGTACAGTTCAACAAATAAGTTGGGTATTTTCAGGTATTCGCCAAATGCCTTCTTTTTCTGCTTAAACGGAACTACAACGTTAGCGCATATGCGAAGGGGGAGTAAACTGAGTAGGAGGTATTCGTAGCACGTCCACAGCTGCAGTCTGAAATTAACTATGATGTGGGCATGTTGTAGTATTTAATTTCATGCTGAAATTTACGCCGCGTTACGCCTCCCACAGAGATAACTGTATCTTTTAACAATTTAATTAATTTAACATTTGTGTGCAGCATTTGTTAGTGTATTTTTAAATTAAAGAACCAATTCTTAATATTATTGTTGTATCTGTTGATTGAGAAGTTCGTTGTACCGTCATGGATGAAATAAATTTTGCCGCTCAATGTTTATTGGAAATGTCGCACAGTAAGGATCACATAAATCGTCCTTTGGATTTGTCAAGCAGACCGATGATATCGAAAGACGTGCCGTCGTTTCTACCAGGAAATAATCCTGGCCCCGCGGTAATTGTCGAGCCGGTTCCTGTTGTTCCACATTCTTTTATAAAAGACGAACCGGTGACCACAAATTCTACCGAGTCATCTTCCTATATGGTTGCTCGTATACTCACAGATTTGACCCGCATTAAACAAGAAGTACCGGAAGTTCCTTCTGATACGGAAGGAAATCTCACTATAGACGAAGATGAACAAGACGAAGGTTACAGCAGTTACATAAACAATTCCAAAGGGAAATCTCGGAATTCTAAAGTTTGTGAAGTTGTAAGTGGTATCACTAAAAATATAAAGGCCGCTATGCCATTTTTGCGTAAACCGGCTGTTCCGAGGGCTCAACCGCCTAACAAACTCACAACGCAGTTACGCAAAACTCATAAATGTTTGTATGATGGATGTCATAAAGTTTATGGAAAAAGTTCGCATTTGAAAGCTCATTTACGGACTCATACAGGTAAGTTTCCGAAACTCTATATTTTATACTCTTGTAACTCGAGCTATATGTATGTGCTGTTTCTTTTGAAAATATTTATGTGAACGTTTTACCTGGAAAAGGATTTTTTCTTATTTCCGAGGAGCTGCATGCAGGAAATGTTGATGAATGCAAAAACAGGTTGTGCAGTAAGCGTTTGTTCACACAAAATCAAGTTTCCTCAAGTTGAACTTGAAAGATTTATTAAAGCTTGTTGACAAAAGTCACTCAAATTAAGTCTGACCCTTACCGATGGTTCTAGTAAATAAGCAAAAGGATTTTTTAATAATACTTCCCAATACACCCACATTTTCAATTACATGTAGGTACTTGTATATCAGGGGCGATTGAAATAAATAATTTAATAAAACCCTTGCAGTACGAACTCATACAATCCCGACAAAATCAATACTTGCCTAATTGCGTTGCGAAACGGGTTATTTACAACAAACAGCATGCATCCCAATTATTGTATTGTTATTGAAAAATTAATAAATCCTATCACGCAATATTATTTCCATTTCTATGTACTTTTACTTGATTTGATCTTTCAAATTAGTCAAAATCAGTTGCATACTCCAGGCAAAATTCGTCTTTTCAACTTAATACCTATAAAGTTAACGAAAGTTTCATTATGATCTTTATCTTTCACATAACTGATAACAATAAAATAAAATGCAACGAAACTTTGTTGGCAGTTGGCATGTTTATGCAGAGTTTTGATTTAAGTGGTATTATTCATTGCCGCACAAAAACCGATTTATTACTGTTGCGTGAAGGCAAGAACAATAATATTGATCAAATCTACAAAGAGTATTCATTTTACTACAGTAATTACACGACTTACTATTATCAAAGTGATTCCATCATTTTATTACAAGAAAACATTTGGGTCATTTTAGTTGGAAAATTCTACCAAAACCAAGTAATATACCTAAATAGAAAAATTATATATAAATAGTGTTAATGAGTACATGTTGCAGAGTTAAGGGCAAACAGAACTAACAAAAATATGGTGAAAGTTTATCTAAACATATACTTTTTGAGCTTTGGTTTCAGAGCTGGACTTTTCAAGTTCCTTTTTTGTACCTATCTTCAGAAATATTGTCAATGAGACTTTAATTTAGCTAATAAAATTTTGTTTTGGTTAATTTTCAAAGCTTACGTACGTTTGAATGGTTTAGACAATGTTATGTTTGAAATAATAACACTATTCTGGACTTCCATTGTCTATATTTTATTTTAATAGAATAAACACAACGTTTCAATTGCTATTGAATCTGCAATCGTCTTCAGGTGAATACTAACAAACTTAAAGACTACTGTAACTTATATACTAATACAAAGTTAGTGAAGCGATCAAGTGTACAAAGTTAATGAAGGGGGACGTTACCGTAAACTAAGATTAGTCAGGCGTCTAATTAAGGGTTTCCACACATTGTTAATCTCTACGCTGGGTTGACTAAAGACATTCTTGTTGTTTTCGATAAACGCTGCTTCTTTAAATTTTCTCTTGTACCAGTGCTCTTCTAGGTGGATAATTCTTGCCTTCGACCATTTCATTTTGTGATGTTTTTCCCAGGAGTGTTGGGCAATGCCGGATTTCAAAGTCTCTCCTCTCTGCGTATGGGTTTTATGTTCCTTCAACCTGATATCTAAGGGTCTTTTAGTCATACGTAGGGGAAACTAAAAGACCCTGTTCTGTTTACCCTTAAAATTTATAACACGTATTCATTAACACCCTGTATATTGATCGTGTATATTAAATACAGTAAAGAAGAAAATCAAAACTGACGATTTTTTCAATGAGATAAGGTGTGATAGATTTTGTGAGGCACATTTGGATACATAGAGTTTGAAGTACTATTGCCAAGTTTTTCGATAGATATAATTTTTTTTTAATATAAATGAAATATGACATATAAAGCTTGTCCGTGTAGTACGCAGACCTTTGATGTAACCTTGTAATGTTGCTACTAGATGGATGCCGTTTAAAATAAGTAAAGTATTGAGTCATCTATCCCCGCAACCAAAAATCATTCAGCATAACATGTATTCCCTCCTGATAACGTCTATTATAAACCGCCGCTCCCCTCTAAAGACACTTGTCTTGACTTGTCTTCGACGTCGACTTCTTCTCCTGAGTCCTTCCTCTCGAAATCTTCTGAAGAAACCGTTCCAAAGCTTCTAGTGTATCCGTTCTGAAACTCTGCCGTATACTATTTTCTAACCTCGTAAAACTAATACTCTACCTCTGCAGACATCAAGCGACACTGATTGTTCGGCGCAGTTTGCTTGCTTCGGGGCTTCCGTTTAACCAACTAAGACACTGTCGAACACTGATTTTTATTACACGTAATATTTTCTTATTTCTTTTTTTGTAAAGCCAATTTTATTATTATTATTATTTTGTAATACACTTTTGAACTCTGGATTTACCATTTTTTTGCGACTGAAGTTACCCCATAGAAATAAATTCTGTATGAAATCTTTTGGCACTTATAAATTAAAAGTTACATTCATAAGGCCAGGGTTAATACAACGTTTAAAGAGTAGATTTATTCAAAATCAGTTTTGATCATTATTTTAGGTTCTTCTGTGGCTACAATTTAACAATATTTTCAATTATACTGGGGTTAACATTTATTTGAAATCTACGTGAAAAACTATGGGGACTTTATGTATGCGAGTTTAACTGAAAAAGTGATAGTTGTATTCACACTTTGGGTGGGAACGACCTTAACTGTACATTGTTTAGAAGTTGATATTGGTTATACAGGGGAAAAAATGTAAAATTTTGTAATAGAAAATGATGAATAACTTGATAAAATCAAATGGAACACCCTGTATATTTTTCCCCTTATCGATGTAGACCATTAGCCCTTAAATTAGTTTTTTTAATCAAAATACACGTTTCATCAAAACATTTTTATTAACAACTCGAAATTATGAAATAGCTCATCAAAATTTACAACAACATCGCTGGACAGATTATTTTAAACAGCCGTAAAGAATATCTGAATAAGGAAATGTCAAATACGAGAAGAATTCCTGGTAAACTTGTTAGCATTTAAAATCTGTTTTTGTCAAATATTGATATGGTGCTGTACGCGATAAGAATGGAATTTGTTTATTCGTACACCTTATTTGCATGGGTCTTCAAAGCTCCTACGTTATTTGCTATTTGTCGTATTTCAATGGTTGGATTCTCAACTGCTGATAACGATAACGATGTTAAATTGCAGATCCTTTTCAGTACAAACATGTTTCCTAGTATTTTTCTTGTAGTTGGCAACTCTAGTTTTTTTGAATATCTACTTTAGTTTTTTAGTCAGCTCGTTGTAGTTCTGGATTATCTACTTTATAATTATTAGCTGTCAATAAACAACTTCCATTCAATTTTCCGGAGGAATAAACCATACAAACGAATTTTGATGTCTAAAACTCACTCATTATTACTAACAATGCAAATATGCAATAATATTGTAATAGATTAGACAATTACTAACACAACCGTGACAACAGTAAGCTTTTGACGTTTTGAGTTATAGTATGAACTTTATTATAACTTTCGAATAGTTTTAGTATGTTCGAATAAATTTTTCTACAACTGTGCATTTGTCTATATTTGTTCCATGGTGGGACAAAATTGGGCGAGGTTTTGACACCATTAAAGTAGGGTGAAGGGGGAATGAGAACCATCTAAGAAAATTTTCTACCAATCATCAGTCTTTATTCACGATAATTTGGATATTATATGTTTAACTAATAAACTTTGAAATACAACAGCTTCTGTTGGCTTCTAAAAACAAAAAACGAAAATATTTAAAAAAGAAAAAAAAAGGTTTTGGTTCCCATTTCCCAAACATCTGGGTAATGAGAACAAGTGTTTTGGGTAATAAGAACCAAATATAGATTTTACACGTAACAACAAAAAATAGACATTTTAACTTAATTTTAGACAGCCAAAATATTCAAAATACAATAATATTGATATTTATGTAAGTACTTAATATTTTAATCAACTTTGGCACAAAAATCACAAACGTATTTGCTTGTATCGTCACATCCTGAGCATTCTTCATGAGCCCAACCACCACAATAGCGACATGGGTACCTTAGTTCTCTGTTTTTTCCAACCTCCAAGCACATGAAGCAGTTATCCGATCTCTATTCGTTCTCATGCTGTTGCGGTGGTGCTGGAATTTCTCCTGAATCCACTGTTTTTGAATGAAATATCGCTAGTTGACAATTCAGAGGAAGAAGGTGTATTTTTTTTTGGTAGAAGGTACGGCATAACTGCATGATGACACATCTTCAGCTTGACAAGTTTCAGGAGTTTCTTCTACTGGAGTATGTAAACTCATTATGAAATCTTCTTCAGTGAATTTTTCATGATTAAGAGGAAATACGGCTCTTTATAAGAATGTCACATTCTTTTATTATATGCTCTTTATTTTAGGCCCATAAAAAAAACAACATCTAAAGGTTGTAAGACGTGCGACGTATGTGGAGGTATGGATAACATGGTTATAGAATATAAACGGCAAAAATTATAGGCATCTAGCGTGACATGGCTAAAGTAATTATCTAAAATTAACAGAATTTTGTTTGTTTCTGAAGGTTTGGTATATTCAGCAAAATGTTTTAACCATTTAAGAAAGAGATCTTCATTTGTTCAGCCATTATCATTCACTTCATAAATGGCACCAGTTGGACCATCCTTCTCAAGAAGTGGTGAATGTCTTTTTGGGAAAAAATTGAATAGAGGTGGAACATTCTCTCCAGCTGCACTCATACAACATATAACCATTATGGTTTTGCCCATTTCCCAGGACGTAAGAGACTCAACTCGTTTTTGGCCTTTAGGGGCAAGAATCTTTTCTGTATCATAAACTGTTGTGATCCCAGTTTCATCCATATTATAGATATTCTCGAGGTTCATAAAGAAAACTTGCTCATGACCTCTTCCAGGTTTTTGAAGAACTTGTCTATTTCGGTTTTATTGAATCCGTGATTCGTTGGATGCTTATGGCTTCAGGCTTTCTTATACTTATACTAGCGTATCTTTTTAGGAAACCTTCCGTCCAATCTCTGCCAGCCATTTTTTAATGGCAATTAAAGAAAAATAATACTTTCACCTCAAGTTGGATTTTGCGTCTTTTAAGTCCATGAAACATGTTACTTAGTACAATCCTATTCGTTCTGCTTTGCGGCCTAGTTCAGGTGGCTTTATTTCTTGTAGTCCCTTTTTATTTCTTTTTTTGTTAAAGTGCTGCATGGTTATTTTCATTTCCTCGGCTACTTTATGTATTGGTACGCCTTGCTCTATTCGTACCAGCGCCTTGCGAAGTCATCTTCCGTCCAACTTTTAAAGTAGTTATTTTTCGATTTCTGGGCATCTGTAAATTAAATGGAATTTATCAATATATAATTATATAATTTTGTGTGTTTTCTCAAAAGTGGCTGTAGGTTTGTAAAGTGGCTAACCAATTGGCTCTGCCTATACCTCTTGTAGAAAAAAGGCGTGATTGTGTATGTTATTCTAATACTATATTCACGAGGGGTAATGGGAACCAATACGGATTATGGGAACCAGTCGGATCTCATTACCCCAGTAATACCAATCTGGTTTCATGGTGAACTCAAAGCAAATAAATAACTCATTTCCTGTATTAAAAGCGATTAACACGTTGACTGCCATGTGAGACAGCTGTGGTCTCGCGGTTTGATGAACGATTCGGCCGCTCGAGACCATACGGTCTCGCAACTTCACATTCTCTATTGGGCTTCGCGATTCTACAGTGGTCTCCGCACATCTTATTAAAATCAATACAGTTGTAAGGGTGTGGCCTAAGGGCACTCGTACATGCAGTTGGCCTGTATGTAAGACCTCTGTGGTACTTCAATTTGAAAATATATAAAGATTATGTTGACATATAATAATTTTTCTTTAGATATAATGAAAAGAATACATAATACGATATAGAATATAATAGTATAATTCACACTTTGACAGTATGGTGTGTTTCAGAGAAACATACCAAGCAATAATTTTTTTGACAAGCAGTGCACTTCTGAGTGGTTTGACGACACTTTCTTGAGGCTACTTCCCGGCCTTGTTCTGCAACTAATTTATGAAAGCATGAGACGCACCGTCTTCGATGTGAACGATCAAGATTCACAAGTACATGGTTTTCTTCTAATACAGGTAATGTTTTTTTTGGAGGCTGGTCAATCTCAAAAGCCCCTCAACAACTTTTTCCTTGAAATCAGTTATGGACAGTTCCATGTTTGTAACCTCTTGATGGACAATATAAGCATTTACGATTGCCGTGCCTGCCACTAATTTGAATGCCAATTTCCTGTACCATTTCAGGCTTCTGCGAAGACTGGAATTGTATGCTTTCATTTGGTCAGATATGTCGATGTAGCTTTTATATTTATTATACTCCACGACATTCTTAGGCTTTTGCACATCAAAACCTCTTTTCTGTACAGTAACCATTTCACTGCCATATTTTGTGCTCAATACAAGAACGTCTCGCTTGTCCCTCCATTTTTGCACAACAATTCCTTCTTCGCATTCTTCGGCTATCGTTTCGCCTACCTTCAGCTTCTTTTTTATAACATTCTGGGGGTTGAATTTCCTATTGGACCTCAAAGTGCCAATCAAATGAGTCTTACGAGCTAATAAATTCTTAGCCAAGCTTACAGAAGTATAATAGTTATCAACGCACAATGTTCTGCCTGCATCAAGCAAACCATCCAAAAGGTCCAAAACGATTTTTGTTGGTACGCTCATGCTGTCTTCTTTTGATTTTCCACAATAAACTCTCAAGTCATACGTAAATCCTTTTGCTAAACATAACTTAAAAAGTTTTATGCCAAATTTGTGTTTTTTATTGGAGATGTATTGCAAAAATTTAAGACGTCCTCGGAATGGTACTAGCGTCTCATCGATACAAACATATTCTGAAGGGACAATTGCTTGTTTGAAAGACGATTGTAGTTTTTCTAACAATGGAGATATTTTATGTAGCCTATCTTCTGATTGATCATTGTTATTACTAAAATGGAGCATTCTCAGTAATAATTGAAATCTGTTTCGAGAAATCACGCTTGATACAAAATTTTGGTACATGATATCTTTTGACCAGTACTTCTCTATTTTAGGAAATTGACATAAGCCCATCAAATTATTACACCTATAAATTTCTCCATTTCTAATGCATTCGTTTCAAACCAAGCTGTAATACGAGCTTTCGGTTTAGTATTTTCTCAGCGCACTGGACAGCATAACGATTTGTTTCATTCACCTGAAATATATGATTTTATTATGTTACGAAAACTGAAAATCGAATGTGAGCTTACCATCAGTTCAATAATTTCATCAGTGACAAAAGTTTGAAGAAGTCGTATGGTGTTTTTTCGTATAGCTGATAAAGTTCAGGACGGAATCCGCAATCATTATTCGTAAAAGTAATATTCCGCAAAATTCGCCAGTTGCAGGTCGCCACAACCACTCTGTATTTGCACCTCCACCTTCTGCATATGTAATGTTGTCATGTTCGTCATCAGAGGTCGGAGCTTCAATTGACCTTATCACAGACTCAATAGTTTCATCAATATCATTTAGCCTTTGTTCACTTTCACCAATAATAACAATTCGATCAGTGGTGTCAATAGTTTCAGAGCTCTTTGATGTTGAAGCACCAACATTGTACACTTTACGTCTTCGTTTTTGAGGAACATCACAATCACTACTGGAACTTTCATCCGTGGAATCCGGTTCATATTCATCAGAAGTACCATCACATTTGTACGGATCTGCGCTATTTTCGCCTAATTCTTCATCTGACATCAATTCTTGCCATAACTTCTGTAAATGTGCTTGTTCTTTTTCGTAAGACATTTTTCCACGTGTTCTCTCACAGTTCACATGTAGCACTGGCTTGCGATTGCGAATAAAAGCATACTGTGTGTAATTCACAGATATGCAAGTTCATACAGGAATGCGGTGACACATCGGTCTCGCGTGGCTCATTCGAACGTTTCATTACTTTTGGGCCGCGCGAGTCCAATGCGTCACCGCAAAAACCAAAACACGAAATTTGACGAAAAAACCATTTTCATTGTACTAAGATAAATATTTAGCAATTTTTGATTTATGTTTCTTTCGAAAATGGAATAAAAGAGGGTGGCCAGTTGGCACACATTTATTATCACATGGTGGCAGTCAACGTGTTAAATGACGATAAAATAGAAAAAAATAACTATAATAAAATGCATTAATTCAAAAAATAGGGTTAAAAACACAACTTACCACGTAAATTAAAAAAAACATGAATTTTAGAACAATCACGCCACAATTAGACAACCTGCGCTCACTACGATCGTGGGGTACTGGCGATCTCTGCGTTCGCGGAGTGTTCGGGAGCGCGGAGGGACATACAAAACGCGTGTTGGTTTTAAAGTGATGTTTATTGTAGTAAATATTTTGGGTTGGTTCTTATTACCCACTGGTTCTCATTCCCCCTTTGTCCCTACCATTGTCAAGTTTTTCGATATAAATTTTTAGAATATAACTGAAATATGACAAAATACGGGGTGTTTCCAACGTCTCGGGTCAAAATTGTATATATTTTAGTTGACACCAAACTGGACATTTTGATATAATGAACCCATGACCGAAAAGGCGTAGTTCATCTATTATTTTAAAAAACGTAGGTACATTTCATTTTATTTTATTTTACATTTTATCAAATGGTCAGAAATTCATAGTTCGTGTGAGCTACTTTCATTTTCATGAGACATGAGTTCATGATAACGACGACCTGACGTCGTATATATCCAATTTTGACTCGAGAGGTTGTAGATATCCTGTATATTTATCGAACATTTTGAAAAAGGAACATGCAATTTTATGTAGCATTGTAATCTAGACTCTCTTTTATTTCTTCGGGTTTATGAAACTTCAGTAAGATGTATTCACTACTATGAATCGTCAAAATCTGAAAAACTTACTAGTTCTTTTTGTTTTGGTTTGTTTTTCTCTTAATAGACTTGATCTTCGCAGCTGATCTTTTCTTATTTAGTTCTTTTAATTCGATCTCGTTTTTTTTTCTGGAGAAACGCAAGATTAACCCCTCTTTCTTAACTTTCTATTGGTTTCCTTGTGATATAACTTTGGAAAGTTTCTGAAGTAAACAATTGAGTAGATTTTATTACTTATTTTTTTTTATTTCACTGAATATTTTTTCAACAATTGAATTTAAAATGACGGCGTGTTTCTTATTCGGGGATTACTTACTTCTATGATTTATAAATGAATTAAGAGTTACATTTCTAATTACATATTTTGTGTTGGGTTCAGAAGCTGAACAAGTTAAACAACCAGCTTCAGGTTTTAGGTTTTTTTATGAGAGTGTAGGTTTCTTTTTCATAAAAGAACGCATCCATTCTAGTTGAACTGATGGCAGATGCTTTACGCATATATTCCAGTAAGTTGTTCTTCATTAGCATTAGCCCCACATCTCATCACCATTAGACACATCTACCGGATTCAGTTCTATCAGCTTTTCTAACTTTACTAACCCGTTGATTTGTTTAATTTAAACAAATCAACGGCCTGTCTAACGGGCGGCTCTTTTAATTAAGTCCCTACTGATTAAAACGTTGATCCGCTTTTCGTTTATACTTTCAAACCATTATAAAAAGAAAAGCAAAACTGTAACCCCATATTATAACACATTTAAAAATAAATTGAGTTAAAAAAGTGAGGCACGTTATCAAAATCAACCCATATGATACTATTGGCCTAAATGTGTCCCATCTTCACTTTCTTAGGAAAACATGATGTGTGAAAGAGCGCTAAAGGAATTCATAGCAAATGAGGTTATCTTTAACAGAAAAAACATTATTTTACCGTAAAGGAATTAGAATTCTCGGAAATGAATCTATAGAGTTTGGTAAACTTACATATAGTTCGCTAACACTTTGAATTATCAAAATTCTCACTCGATCATAAAATTCTACACTAACCTTTCCACATTGAATTATTACGAATGTAATATTTATAACATTAACACTGAATTTTTTTGCTGTATTAACGCGGTTAATTAAAAAGTCCAAATGTGCCGTATTTTCGAATCTGCTCTACCTTACCTTACCACTCAATCATAAATGGACACTACTAAAAATTATCATATATTATAACACTTACAATGTGTGTTGGTTATCTTAGACCGATTAATAAGGAAGAATCGTGAACTTGACTTACAGCTGATAATAATAGATGCATGTTGTGAAGTAATTCCAGAAAAGATGAGCATTTTTAAAAAAATATTTTTGAAACCCCATAAAGGTTGCACCCCCCGCCCTAAACGTAAAAATAATTTGAACTTAATGCTATTTATGTTCTAATTACTTGGTCTATATTCAATGTTTCTGCTTTAACAGTTTTGTAGGAATTTAAATTTAAAATGGGAGGAAAAGATGAAACTTATGCCAAGGCTACATCACTCCACAAAATATTGTACGAAAATTCAGTAGATTTTCGAAGAATCAGTGCAACAATATCTCGGACAAAATGATTTAAAAATACATATCTTCTAGTAATCGTTTTAGCGTCCAATAACTTTCGACTAACAAATTGGTGCTTGGGGTTCTTAATTCCATGATTTATTAAGAAGATTTTGTGCCCAAAAAACTTGAAGTAACTAAATTTTCGACAAAGTCATACTGACGTGCAACGAAAGTAAGATTGCTATTACTGTAGTAAAATAAAATTATCTTGAATATCGAATGAAATGACGACGTACATCATAATAGTAACTTGAAATTAATCCTTACCAATTTCATTAATCATGAACATAATAATTCTCAGCGAGTGTTCAATCTGGAACTTGTAGTATCAGGTTGATGACGTTATATTGAAATTTATTATCTATAGATTCTCAATTTCTAATTTTTATTACGCCCATCTCATCTCATGTCCGTTTGTTGAGTTAGAAAGTTTGTCATTTTATTGAATTTTATTTATTTTGTAATTAGTTAGTTATTAATTCATCAAAAATTAAATATTAATTCAGTGTATGATTTTGATTAAAAACGCTGATTTTAATGAAAATTCTCGTATTCATTTTTAAATTTCATTTTTTTTTCGTTTGTAGTTAATTACCTACTAAATATGTATTTTCATCTACTCATAAATTATCATCTGTATGATACGATGTGATTTTTGATTGAGAAGAAATAAAATATTGAATTGGTTATTCAAAGTTGGCAACCATTGTTACTAAAATTCATTGGGTGTTTTTGAGATTTTTATACGGAAGGACGACCACTATGAAAACTTGACATTTCCTAGTCATAAACTACTAGAGAAAACTTTTTGTTTCTGAAACTTCTGGAAAAATCATTTCGGGTATACATATCGTTACTTTGATAAGTTTGCAGTTAGGTACCTACGTGTATAGCGCTTTTATACAGATAGTTGTAATTTTAACTCTCACTAGTTTTTTCTCGTTCAAAATATTGACCTCGTGTTTTTAAAAACATAGAGAATAACAATTCTATTTATAGTGGAGCATTCGGCTTTTTTGGGTTCCAAACAATAACAATAAACCGACAACAAACATAACGTCAAGCAGTGGCATGCATTTTCAATGGATACAATTAAATATATAAATGAGCTGTTTTTGCGTCCATACCCATCTAACATTCAAACATAATTTTATTCTTTTGTTCGAACTTAAATTTACTAAAAATAAATAAAATTATGTAAATATGTATATTTTGACATAAATTAAAGGAATACAGTCGAATACAGTAATCTTACAGATTATACAAAAAAAATATTTATAGAAAATTTAAGTAATGATAAAACGGCAACTAAAAATAATGAATATACACAGTGGTCCATCGGAAAGTTTGCACCTAACTTTTCACTTTTTTGTAATTGAACTCAAAAAAGCTCGGACAGGTTGATTTTGCTTTTGAAGGGGACACATTTTAAACCTTTAACTCCCTAGCGGGGATAAAACCTAAAATGTTATGAAAGAAGTCGAGTGATATATCATTTGAAAGGGGCAAAATTGTCTTTCTAATGATACCTTATTTGTTGAATTTTACTAAAACAGTTAATGCGAAAACGGCTTTAAAGACATTAAGTAAATGGGTCACATTTTCAAAATTTGTTAAAATAACGTTTTAATAAATCAACACGGTATATAATTGCTGCTTTCTTAAAATGCGCTTTAATGTGCGAGGATGGATGGCTATGTTATGAATATTCTGCAAGATTGTTATAATTTTCTTTTGCTCTAGTCCTATGAAAAAGTATTTCGCACCAGTTCTTCTCGTGTGTCCATTTCTCCTGAAATATTTTATACACCGTCAAAAAATAACTCCAATGGTTGCCTTACCATTCCTATCAACATAACTGGACCGGCTTTTTGAAACTAGCTAGAGTGCAAGCCAAGTTTTAAAATTTCTAGTAATGAGTCGAAATTTCTAAATTTCGTAATATAAATTGAAATTTTCCAATAAAATTCCGAGTTATAACTCATGACACTGAAATCTGTACAATATTCATGCTGCAATACGTGAATAATACATTGCAGAACTCTTTTACACCTTTTTTTGAAGGATCTTATAGGCCTTTTAAACACAAACATTGAAAAAAAATACGTATGCAATTATATGCCAAAATGACACCGTGTTGATAGCTGCCAAATGGAATTACGAACCAAAAATGTTTTGGCATGTAATAATTTGTCGGCCGAAAAAATCGTGTGTATCACATGGTCAGAAATTGTTTTGCGAGCGCTAGGACTTGCACTCGCAAAAGGTCAGTTTCTGGCCTAGTGATTCAAACAACTATTAAAAGTTAATTAGTTTAAAAGACTGAGAACTCTAATCGCAGTAAACACCAAACTAAAATCATAGGAAAAGAGTTTTTATTGTAGTTAGATTTCATGATCCGTTAAAAACATATAGTACTTCGTTTGTAGGTAGTAGGTACGTGCTCTTGCTTGTACAAAGTCGCGCGTTTGTTTATTGGGGCGCAGTCAAGACGGTGTATATGTAGTGTTCGGACTGTTACAGCATTTTGTATTATTTTTTGATATTTTAGGACCTACAAGAATGATTAATCTTTCAAAGTCTTCTGCGGTCATACAAATAAAATTGTTTAAATTTCCAATGTCCAGTTCTCTCGGTAGTACATTTATTTATTTATTCGTATGGTACATTTTTAATATTGTATTGTGATTTAAGTGTTATGTATGGTGCTCCAGAAGATCAGTATAAACATATGGTTGGTGACGAAACCGTGCGCAATTGTGGATTGGTTCGTCTTGGCAAAGCATTTGCGTCAAGGTTTAGGAAAACCACTAAAACCTAAACATGCCGACCCTTACTCACCTTAGTATTCATATGTTATAATGTTAATTAAGTTTGTAAACATGATAGAAAGTAAACAAGAACATAAAATATAACAGCACAGCGATTGTATGATTTATGTATTTATTTTATTTATTTATTGCCCAACAGGTAGATTACCCAATTACAGGACAATATACATGTTATACATGAGGTTTCTACAACATTTTAAATTTAATCTTTGTTATAACAATAGTATTTTAAATAAATGATCCAAGTTATCATAACCAAAAAAAAACAATAAAAAATTAAAGTGTCAAAATTAATAATTCTTTTCTACTACATCCTATAAACTAAGAGACAGCTGTTGTGATACTGCATATAAATATATCTAAATCAATATTAACAAAGCATTTGTAACATTTACATATTCTATCTACATTGGGGACTTTATATGTATAATATTGTGGTGGGTAGGAGGTAAAACATATCCGTTTTTCTAGTTAACTTATTACGTACATTAAAAAAAGCAATTCTAATAGTTATGGATAATCAATTTTGTTGTGAATTAACCCATGCAAAACCGTAAACTACATACTTTCCTTCGACTTTAAAGAGATATTACCGGCTACTTCTAAAAGCTTATGTTGGCTAAATCCTCTTTCTGGATAATATCCAAAAGTTTTAAAAAATAATAGTTTAAAAAATCTTCTTTGAACATTTTCAATGTTGTAAACGCTTATGTGATTTCATACAACGGGCTCCAAATTATGTCCGTATTCTAATTTAGAACGAAACAAGGAAAAGTACAATAATTTAAAAACAGCAGGATTAAAAAAAGATTTTAAACTTCTAAAAACAAAACCCAATAATTTTAATGACGAACTTACTACGTTTTGTACATGAGGAATAAACGAGAACTTGGTATCGAAAGTAACTACCTAAATCCTTTATTAATTCATGTCTTGGTAATTGTAAATTATTATTTATCTTGTAGGAATAGAAATAGGTGAATGTTTCCGGGAGTAGACACGATAGAACATTTATTTATGTTTAAATCTAAACCATTAGATTGACACCACAACTGAACTTTATCCAATTCTAATTGTACTAACGGAATCTTCTATACTTGTAACAGTCTGATATATTTTAAGATCATCTGCAAATAGCAATTTTCACAACATAAGTTATTTGGGAGATCATTTATAAACAATAAAAACAGCCAACGGTCCCAATATTTGAGCCTTGTGGAACACCTGAAGTTGCAATAAACGAAAATGAAGTACAGTTATTGTATGCTACATACTGTTTGCGCGTTGGATAAGTAAGATGACAATAACGCAATTAAGGAGTAAGAAACGAAAATTGTGTAATTTTTGTAGAATAAGACGATGGTTTATGCGGTCGAATGCCTTGCATATATCAGTATAGATAACGTCAACTTGAATATTGCAATCTAAAGCCGAGCTACATATTACTGGTAACGCTAAATTTGAGGTGTGATCGTTATAAAACCATGCTGTTTAGTCGAGATTAAGTGTTTAAGTTAGGATAAACATTGAATAGAGATAAATTTAAACACTTTTGAAAGTATTTAATACTAATGGTTTGTAATTATAAGACATATAATGGACATGTCCAAGCGCCAATCACGACAATGACCACAAAAAATAGTAGGTTGGAGAAATAGCAAACAAAATAGTGGAAAAACAGATAATCAGGACAGAGAATACTAAATATTGCTTAACTTTAGATGTCTTTCAGATTAGTAAGCCATAATAAATTTTTGTTCGTTAAATTATGAATGTTTACAAATCCTTACTCCTTGAAAATAGGCGTCTCACTTATATTTTTTTCGTTTTCTTCTTATTTTTCGACACCAGAGAATTAATCAGGAAAAAATCTTAATACTGCAAATCACATGAAAAACTTGGAACATGGCGAACACAGCAAATGTTTCGAGTACAGCGAACATTTACGCAGGCTGCTCTATTTGTTCGTGCTCGGGCTGCGCGTTCGGTTCGTTAGGAGTAAAATGTTTTGATCAATACGCACCTTTACTCAGCGTAAAAAACTACATAAGAATCATATATTACAACTAATGTAACACTACGGCAACCGCGAGACGGTGGACGACGACGTCGTACAGACATAGCGATCTTATAAACCAAACTTTTAAGTTTGGTTGAAATTATAAAAAATATATTGGAAGGTGACAATTTAAATATAAGATAATCGTGAAATTATTGGTTTTTAAATAAAATTGTTTTAGTCAAGGAACACCTTTTTCTACGGTTAATTTTTTTTGTTTCATAGTGTAATCTTATTGAAAATACTTATTTAATATTCATTTCAATAAGGGTATCATATGGCCATTTATCGGATGATCATCCAAAAGTGATCACGTTTTTGAACACATCGGCTACAGTTTGCGGTGTAATATCCACTAAAATATTATTTAAATTCTTACTGTTTTATGAAGATCCATAAATTGTTTTAAGCATTCTTAAAATCATTTTTGTACTCCTTGACTACTTTTACAAAAAGGCATACTTTCATTTTTTTTTTTTAAGATTTTAAAACACCATACGAATACAATAACATCAAGACCTTTTAAAGACGGTATTGTTTTCTTTAGGGTTTTTACAACAAAATGATGTACTGGGTGAGTTTTTTAACTTGAGACATCAGAATAACTTGAAAGAGGGATATTGCGAAAAAAGTTTCCTGCAAAAGTTGCAGGGCTTTGAAGGGGACACGTGATAATGACTTGACTCAAACTAAGGTCAACTTTGATTTTTCAAATGGAAACCCCCATTTTTTTCGACGGATTCAAGATCTGCATTAAAAAATACAAATCTTTTGTTGAGAACACTTTTTCCAAAAATGCGTTGTTTTCCCGCTAGAGAGCGGGTAACCAGAATTACCCGGAAAATGCCTTTGTCTTAACTTTGTCTCTGCATATAGTTCTTCTTGATTTTGAACATCAACTAACATGTGAATAAAACTCTAATTTATAATATTTTCTTTACCATCTTCTAATTTAAATTGTGATCCTAAATAATTTCGTACAAGTTTAATCATATGGATTGGATCCAAAAGTAAATACATTTTTCCACCTAATTCTTTTGCCATAGCCATATTTGAGGTAACGCCATCATAAGTGAGCGACGTTACTATGATGCAGGTAGAGTGAACAAACTCCTAACACATTTTCAGTAAATTTACTTTTTCTTCATTAACATAAAAATAAGGGCTTCTCTTGCTTTTGGAAGTATATCGACAAAACTAGTAAATTTTTTCCCGTCCACTCTACGTGATCTTATAGATATTTTGTCCATCACAAGATTACACAGTATTTTTTATTTAAAATGTCCAGATGGTGAGGGCAAAAAATATACTCTCCGGTCCAATTTTTTTATTTTTCGATCTTTTTCTTCAAATAGTAAGAATCTAGACGTGACCTCATCATCTGGACATTTTAAATAAACAAATTAGTGAAGGATATCATCAACATTAGCATACAGTATTTTTTTGTAAATGTTAATTGCTTGTTCAACTTTTATATTTAAAGCATTTATAGATTTTTTTAAAAATCCTGGCGAACCATCTACTGTTTGTAAACCATTTTGACAAAGTGGTTGGATGTGGCAAACTTTTATTGAAACATTTCCTTATGTAGTAATACGCTTTTGGAGAACAAAAATGTAAAGTTAACGCAAAGGCCTTAATGTTTTGAGGAGACTTTTAGCATTCTACTAAACAAATCTGTTATAGAAGTGCCAACTGATACTTAAAACAAAAAATAAGTAGTAGGCAGTAGTATTATTAACATGTACAAAAACTACATACCTCCAGAACACTCTCTCCAGCATCAGAAATGTGCAATTTTTGATTCTGAGTGTTTTCATGACTTTTTATTTTCTCTGAAATCTTTTTCTTTGAGTAAACTAGCAATCTACGCCTAATTTTTACCGTTAGATTATAATGATTAACGCTAAATTTTCTCATTTGCTTATTGTTTCCATTTTTATTGGGAAATCGTAATTAAAAATTTTAATTGGTTCTTTTTCTACGATCATATGTCTTTCTCTGATTCTTAAACTGTGAGGCCATTCACCAGAATCTTCAAAATTTTGAATTTGACTATTTGAGAAGTTCCTATCAATACTTCCACTTTTTACATTTATTACGTTTGTATTAACGGTTTTAGAAATTTTTTGTTCATAATCAAGACTCAAAACAGAATCGGGATTTATTTAAAGAACTACTGATTCAAGTTTTCTGAATTTACCACGATCACGGTGACGATGAAAGTACCGTGAAATGGGAAAATCGTTAATTATACAGTAATCTCGATAAAGTGAACACAAAAATCCCGGCAGCCGTTCATACTAGCGAGATTGTTCACAGTAAAGGGGGTGTTTATAATAAGTTATAAAACTGTAGTTTTGAATATGTATATATTGTATTATAATTCAGAAAATAAAAACACACTTATGTGCACTCGTAAAAAAAATCAGGTATAAAGAATTAGTTATTTATGTTTATAAAAAATGAAGTTATTTTTGTTTGCCGTTTTTTTTGGGTTATATTTGCTATCACAGCTTTTTCCTGGATCCTCTTCAATGCCATTAAGTCGCTAATATGGATTGTATTTTGTTTGCACCAATCCATTGCCGTATCCAATGCTTGTATTGCTACAGAATGTGCTATTTGATGACTGCAGGTGGTTCGTTTTCCTCATTTTCACTGCCATCTGATTCCTCTAATTCTATCGTTTGTGTTTTATTTTCATCTTCATTCCACTCTTCCACATCTGCAGATTTATACTCAGCCTGTAATAAATTTCATAATTATGTTTGTATGTTTGTACGTATGTATTTTTGTGAAGTTCGTGTTATAAGTTGAGGTTTTCATAGAAACTTAACTTACAGGTGCTACTTCTTCTAAAAGTGAAATTGTATCCTTTATGACACCATCGATATCGACATGTTCAATAGATTTTTCAGTTCTCCATCTCTTTTGCAAAATATTCAGCGGTACATCGTCATCCGGGTCTTCATTTGCTTTGTCAGGCTCTTCATTGTTTGCTGTGCTACTTCTAGGCATTATAATATCCCAGCATTTTTTAATAGTTTGTGGTGTTACTTTATCCCAAGCGGATGACAAATGAAGAACTGCATCTCTCAGTGAAATCTTTTTTAGTACTTTTGCTATTGATTCTTCATTTGCAGCGATACTACTTAGCAAGCTATTCCTGTAGTATAATTTTGTAAGTCTTAGGATGTTTTGATCCATCGGTTGTAATAATGGTGTAACATTTGCTGGAAGAAACATTACGAAAATCCTACCGTCTGAAGTTTTAAGCTCTTCAGCAGATGGATGTGAGGGCGCATTGTCTAAAAGTAGAACCGCTTTCTGTTGCATATTTAAGCTTCGTAAAAATGCTTTTACCTAAAATCGCACAGAGAAGTTATTAATCAACCTTGCTGTGAACGTTTTACCTCCGGGACAAAGTTGTTAAAGAACCAGTTTTAAAAATTTCACTTGTCATCCAGGCGTTTTTGAATTTTTATATGTTAGAGGGATATTGAAATTTCTAAAACATCTTGGAGTTTTTGATTTTCCAATTATTAGTGGTTTTAGTTTATGCAATCCGAAGCATTTGCACAGCCTAAAAAAGTTATTCTTTTTTGATATTTTCATCCCCCGGCGCTGTTTTTTCATTAATGGAAACGTAGGTTTTATCTGGCAATAACTGCCAGTACAAACCGGTTTCATCTGCATTATAAACTTGGTTTGAATTCAGATCATGTTCTTCAAACACTTGCATAAACTTTTCTTTGAAGGGATCAACTAATTCAGAATTGGAAGATAACTTTTCACCGGTAATTTTCAAAAATCTTACGCCATGTCTACATTTAAAGCGTTGCAGCCAACCGTCGCTAGCAGTGAAGGTAAGAATGTTTAAACTTTGCCCAGCATTAATGCTTTTGTTTAAGCATTTCTCCTGATACTGGTAAATGATTCTCTCTTTGCCTGAGAAACCAGTTGTACAATTGTTGTTCTAATTTTGGATTCTCCGGATTTTTAGAGTACATTTCTTAGATGGCTTTAGTGTATTATTAACCACATTAATAATTTTTTTGTTTCTTTTAAGAGAACAAACAGTAGATTTTACAATCCAATACTTTTTAGATAATGCGGTAACAGACATACCTTTGTCATGTTCTTCTAGCACTCTTGCCTTTTCACTCAAAGATAAGCACTTTCTTTGTACTTTCGGCATTACAAATAACAATAGGTCACCGTGTATAACTGCAATAACTTTACTGACAACGGAACCACAACAACTAAAGAAAAAATGCGCAGTGCATAATACATATTCACGTTATAACGTGCCGTTCACATTATCGGGGGTTACCGTTGTTCACATTATTCGGCGTCCAATACTATGATATTCTATGTTCACGTTAGTGAGATGTTCATGTTACCGTGTGTTCACATTATCGAGATTGCACTGTAATTTTAAATTTTTCAATAAATTAATGTGAAGAGCTCCTAACAAAAACATCATATGTCAAAATTTAAAATAATTAGTAAGACTTATACATCGTATTTTCAAAATTCAAATAGGTATATTATTTCTAAAACAAGGTCGTTAAGTTTTTGTTTTAAACTCTATAAATTTTACTTGTCTTTTTTTTTTTGATAGAATTCCTGTAATGTTACATTATTAAATTATTAGTATATTTAAAAGTTAGATGCTGTTGTAGGGCCGAGTTTCAAGAACAAAATAAACATAAAAAAAGAAAAGAAATTACTTATTAGCGGACTGTGTCAGCTGTAACCTTTAAGTAAACAATGATTTAATGAATTAATTTAATAATATATTCAATCAATACCTGCTTACTAAGAATATTTTAAATGGAAATGGAATAAGAAAAACTTGAAATCACTGACTGTCAAATGTTTTGTTGATATCGGCCACGAAGATTCAATAAGTTTTCTTCACAGGAGGTAAAAGCAACATACAAACACCTAAGCATCATTGTTCTCTTAAAATAATAAAATTTGCATTAATAGAAAATAATCTAATTTTAAATGCATAGAATATAGGAATAGTATCTTACATTATACGAAGGAACAGTGATTCATTGATTAGTTCAAAAAATAGATAAGATTGCCTACTATGTTTCTGATTTGCGACTTTTTAAATGATTTCCCGTTAAAAAGCAGTTGGGATAATCAGATAAACTAATTGATTGTCAACAAAATATTGACATTACTTATGTACAAATACGTGTAGACACAGTTAGTTCCAAATTCGATTGATAATAGAGAAATATTTTTAACGATCATCTCGAAACGGTTAAATTCCTATGTAAGCTACAATTTATACTGTTCTATTTTTTTAATTTGAACAATTAAGCATTAGTTTGTTCTGTTGTGAATTCAGTTTTCAGCGGTACTGTTAAAATTTGATTTCGACATAGGGGGAGTTTTTATCTGCAACTCAAGTTTACAATCGTTATTATAAAGAATCTGTTTTATAAATTATAATTTTTCGAATATTGAAGTGAAGTTTCATAGTTTCTGTTTTAAATTTTCACAAACTGTGTTTATGTGCTTTAATGTTCTAATCGTTTCTAATGCATCAATAATCATTTAAAGTTTTGTTAGCTACACTAGGCTTATTCACTTAAAGATTTGAATGGAACTGGCTGAATATGGTGCTAATCTCACCCATATCGACCAAAAATGAATAAAAAGAGGGTCGTAATACAAAAACAAGTAACACCACCACATATATTCTCATTAAAATAATTGTTATGTACATTTATTTTCAAAATTGTATTTGTTTAATTAAAGGTTGTTAATCATATAATTTGTTGAAAAATAATTCAATATTTATTATGTATTAATATGTATTAATTAAAAAACATATGACTACTGTATCAGCAATAATTACTCATCCACAAATAATATCTCAATTTTATTTACTTTGGTTATTCTACTTTGTTACGTTAATAGCTAAATATTTGATAACAATAAACAAAACTGTGCATAATAGTGATTGGTTTGACGTAACAGGACGAGCAGTTTTTTGCATTGTTCAAATAGCTTCACCTAAAGAACATTCATTAAACATGTCTGTTTTGGAATTCCCTTAAGCAAACAAGCGGCATGTTCAAATAAATCTCAGTAAATCATTTAGTCTACTCTTTTTATGCAAGTTTATTTAATGATCAATAAAATCAATACATTATATAAATCAAATGATAAAATAAAAACGGGTAAGATTCTTTATTCTAAACATGATCCTGGAACTAACTTAAAATAAATAAGATTCATTTCCTTCCTTTCCGTCTAATAAAATTATGAGCTCATTTATTGAGTAAATTTTACACGCAAAGTTATTAAAAGTTTGTGTGTTTAAGTCGAACTATTACCTCGGTAGTCTTAAATTTCCGATTCTAATTGTATGTAGATGATACTTTATGCTGAAAATTACCATCCACGAGGGCGTTATGAAAATGCCACTATGACATTTTGAAGTAATTTATTGCAAGTTTGTTAACATGCCTCGCTATTTTCCTACTTAACATCTTTCAAGACTTTCACATTTCTCATAGTGCCACATTTTAAGTTAATTGGAATACTTTTTTCAAATTTCAGATGTAGTGGGTTCTCGATCAAACCATTTGTATAATTGCTTTGTGTGTTCGTTCGTTTATTTGATTTTTCGAGGACAACTTCGGGGACTTGTTTGGTGCCGCATTGCGCGTTAATTACATTGTTATTTCACAGAAAGGATACTTTTTTTATTACAAGTAAACCTTGAAATAAGAATGACGAATGATTAAACACCGTTTTGCTAATTTAAATATTTGATTCCCAGGGTTTTCGACAAGAAATATTTTGGAATTTTTATAATAGATTATTTACCATTTATTTTATTTTAAATTGGCAATACTTAAATTATTTATTTACGAAATGATGTATTTAAATGCATATTTTTTGTAAAGCATGTTTGTTATTTGCAGTACAAAATAATTTTATCTTCTTTCTTTTAAGCATTTTAATAAATAAATTTGGGCCTAGATTTTGTGGAAGTTCCACTTGTTTAATTTATTGTACATATAACAGACAAGTGACACATTTTTTTTGCATTTCTTAACAACATGGGACATGAATAAATAGTAACGTACGATACCTTATTTTCTATAATTCTCGAAGTAAATGGAAAAAATACAAGAGTTAACAAAATATCAATTTTAGCGTTCATACTCTGAAAATAATAAATTTTTTTTATTGTTTTGTCCTAAATTTAGCAGTCTCCTATCAATTGCTGAATAAATAACGTTCGCAGTATTAGTTAGCGTTTTTTAAAAATAATGATAACTATAATTTAAGAGTTTCTAGTGAATTATGAATTTCTCAATCACAATTTCTAGGTAATCATAAAATGTAACTTGATAATTCAGTGGGTTGAATCAGTGATATTCCAAATGATTTCTAACTGTCCACTATCAAGCCATCATCATAAATATATTGGTTTCGCAATCACTTGAATGAAGAATTTCTGTCTTGACATTTTAAAATCTAAACGTTTTTTTTTCGCATTTGTTCTTCTTGTGTTTAAAAATGTGTATAATTTTTTTGTCAAAATGTTAATTTTTTTCAGATTATGGTATTATAGATTGAACTTATTCATTTCTCCAGTGATGAGATTTTTTCGGGAAAATATCACTGTTGATAGAGTGAATAGAATATACGGGGTGATTTAGTTTGGTGTTCGCGGGTTTTTAATTTCTTTATTTTAAGGAGAAAGTACTACTATAAATCATATATATTTGTAAATGGCGTCTTAAAGTTTACGATGGTCAACTATTTTTTTTTTCAAATGACACACTGTATATTTTTCTCCATACAACAACGTAATAAAAATAAACAGTTGCATTATAGTTTTCTTGAGAAAAATGGCATAAAATAATTAAATATTCTTCTTATTTCGATTTTACTATTACGATCAGTTAGCCATTAAAACAATTGAAATTAGATTGAAATTTTGGTTTAGGCAAAATACCATTTTTCAACAACAATGTGCACCGTCAAATAATGCGCAAAGTGTTACTTATCATTTAAATACAGTCTATCCAAATAGGTAGATACATAGGAAATCGGAGTGAAGGGGTTAAATGGTCTCCTGAATCTCCCGACCTTACCCTCACTAATTTTTTCCTTTGGCCATATTTAAAAGTACAAGTTTATTTTTTACCATTGCATGGCGTGAAAGACTTAAATACAAGAATTCGTACACAGTGTGCACGTTTGAATCTAAAAGTGATTTTTTGTGCATGTATCCAAGACGTTGTACATAGAGCTTTGTTTGAATGGTCATTTTGAACTTTTGAAAGATTAATATGATTTATGTGCTGTTTATTTACCACGTTCTTCTTAAGGTTAATAAACAAAGTTTGTTGTGTTAACCTTTTTAGCCAAATTCTATTTCTGAAGTTTTCTTCAGTTTTGAAAAAATTAAAATAACAAAATTAAAAATGGAAAGTTTCAATTGTTTTTATGGCTAGCTTATCTTAATAGTAAAATAAGATAGGGGGAGAATTTAATTACTCCATATTATTTTTCGCAAAAAAATTATAATACAGTTGTATAATTTTTTTGTTTAGTTGAGAGAGAAAAAAATTCTTACAATTGTTAATGGAAACTTGAACAAATCAAACCACAAAAAATACAAACAACGCTTCTTTTCCTTTATTTTAAAAACGTTACGCTACTTGCTTTCACCCTGTACCTTTCTTATATTACCGCTGCCAACCTTACCACTAACTAACTAATATTAACAGCGTTGCCAGATTAAATAAAATGTACTTAATTCTAGAAAACTCTTACAACTCGGCCAACATGACTAATGATCGTCCCGATCAGCATTAGGAATTACCGAAGATGTGGAGGGGTTATTGGTAGACCATAATTTCAAATTATTGGCGTCAAATACACCATCAAAAGGAATCTGGGTGATCTGAAAACCCTCCACGTCTTTTACAACATAACGGTTGTTTCCTAATACTTTGCTGACTACATAAGGACCCTTGTACTTAGGTAGCAGCTTCTTATTCACTCCCGGGGCAGTTACGTTATTGGTGACAACTACATAATCTCCTACATTATAAGTCTTGGCCTCTTTGTGAGATTTATTATAATACCTCGTACTATAAGCTTGAGTTTTCTCAATTTGTACCACAGCATCCGATCTAGCTGAATCTAAATCACGCAAAGACTCATCTACGAGAAACTCACTAAGATCGTCACCTATTTCCCCTCTTTGGTTTATACCAAATAACAACCTTGATGGGGTGTCGCCTGTGGACTTACAAACAGTATTATTTACACAAAATTCAGCCTTTGCAGTACTTCATCCCACCGATCTGGAGTATGAGCGATCTTGGCCAACATTGGTATTATTGTACGATTTACCCTTTCGACCTGCCCATTAGCTCGCGGAGTGCCTGATGCTATTTTAACATGTTGTATTCCCTTAGCTGTTAGCATATCCCCAAAACTACTAGACGTAAATGCCGTGCCCCGATCAGAAATCACACGCTTGGGAATACTGTAATCAACAAAATACTTTAACATATGTTTAACGGTTTCTTCAGCTGATACTGTCTTACAAGCATATAACTTAATAAACTTTGTAAACGCGTCCACCACTATAAAAATATACTTTCTATTACTAACAGTCTTCTCTAACGGCCCTACATGGTCTACATGTACCGTATCAAATGGAACCCCCCCTTTCGGAATTGAATGTAATAAACCCTCTCGTTTCCCGCTTTTCGTCGAAAAAACAATACATTTAAGGCAATTGTCAATAAAATCGCGAACTTTACTTTTCATATTGGGAAACCAATACGTCCGAGAAATTAACTCCTTCGTCTTATCAACCCCTACGTGTCCCATTTCTGTATGATATTTATTTAAAATCGAATTTTCCATTACGCGCGGAACATAGAACATTAATCGATCGTCAATCTTACGGTATACCAATCCGTCTTTCAACTCGTAATGTGAACTTTCACGACTTTCTAAATCTCCTCGAATAGCTTTAATAATTTCATCTGCATCTTGCTTAACCGATAATGTGAACTCGAAACTATTATCCTCTAAAATCATAATTGATGGTAATCTACTCAATGCATCTACATGAGACATACGGGCACCCGGCCGATGTTTTACTTCATAATTGTAGTCTTGCAAATACAACACCCACCTCATAATTCTAGAACAACGTCTTTCTTAGCAAATGTTAAACTTAAACTGTTACAATCTGTAAAATTGTAAACTTAATCCCCTTTAAATATACTTCAAAACGCTTAACGCTATAAACTATCGCCAAACACTCCAGCTCATAGCTGTGATACCTACTTTCACATTCGGTTGAACGTTTGCTATAATAGCTGACCGGATGAAACCTCTCATCATCCTGTTTCTGCATTAGAATGCCCCGAATCCGTGCGCGCTGGCGTCACAATACAGATGCGTTTCACTGTTCACAGAATATATTGCTAAAACCGGTTCGCGAACTAATTCATCTTTAATCTGTTCCATTGCACGCAAATGCACATCCGTAAATTCAAATTTAACGTTCTTTTTATCAAATGAAACAACGGTTTTGCGATTACCGAATAATCCTAATAAATTTTCGAAAATAACTGGACAGACCTAAGAAACTGTGCATCTCCTTCGCATCACGTGGAATCGGATAGTTAACTACTACTTTAACGTTTTCCGGGTTTGGCCGCACCCCTTTACCATCTACTACGTATCCTAAATAATCGATGCTAGTCTGCAAATAACTACATTTTTCATGCCTAAGTTCCAACAAATTATGCGCCAATATTTCAAATACCCGAGAGAGTATTTCAATGTTCTCTCCGGCAGTTTTAGTAGCCACAAGTATATCATCCAGGTAGATTACTATTTCACCCCTTGCAACAAGATCCCGAAATACTTCCGTAATAAATCTCACAAATATGGCCGGACTATTACAAAATCCAAATGGCAAACGCAAAACTCATATTGCCCCTGAGGTGTAATGAACGAAGTATACTGCCTAGACTTTTCATCTAACCTAATATTAAAAATGCGTCCTTTAAATCTAACTTACTGTAATACACTTTCCCTTTTAACATATCAATGTTGTCCTCAATTAATGGCAAGGGAAATCTATCTTTAATGGCTACTTTATTTAGACTCCTATAGTCTACACACATCCTTTGGTGCCATTCTTCTTATTTACTAAAACTATGGGCGAAGCATACGGTGAACAACTTGCCCTTACTATTCCCCTATCTACTAAGTCATTAACAATATCGTTTACTATCAGCTTGTCACAGTAAGACAACCTACGAGGACTAAAATAAAAACTATCATGACCTTCTAAGAGCTTTATAGTGGCAGTAAAATTTGTAGCAGGTTCAACAGGCCACTTTGCTCCTATATAATTCTCTTCGAAAACTTTGCTTAAGCATTCCCTAACATCTGGACTTACATGCTCATTTATATTTAAACTAACGCTTTTGTCATCACCTACGTCAATTAACAATAACTCATCTATCACTTCCTCGACCGTTTGCTGGACCGCTCGTATTATTATTGCATCTTTATCAAAAATAACATTAATCAATGGGTTTGATATAAAATCACGACCCAACAAACAATCATAACCCATGACATCGTCTTTTACAATGTGAAATTGAACATACATTGTTATATCATCAAGTATAAACCTATGCTTATACGTACCAATGATTTCTAGTTGACTTTTATTCAATCCTACAAACTTACTCTGCTGGTTATAAGGTTCTTTGCTTCCATGTGGAACAAACTTATCTTTTATTAACGATATTCCACTTCCTGAGTCAACCAACCCATATATGGTAGACATCTCGTTCCCCTGCTTGATGTTGACTGGCACTGAATAGGCTGGAGGAACAGCATCTTGCCTTTGAATCACCATCGTAGAGCTATCTGCTTCCCTCTGCTCAGTACCTCTTCTTTTCGGACAGTCTCGCTTCCGATGACCCATTTCATTACAGACAAAACACTTTTTTTTGTACACCTAAAAGCATAGTGACCTTCCTCACCACATGAGAAACACTTTGCAGATGCTCTTGATGCTCGAGGAATTGCAAATGTCCTCGAGCCACTTGGCTCGGCATGACTGTTTGTTTTCGTACCGCCAATTTCAACTTCCGATAAACTATTCATGACATGCAACAACTCTTCTAATCTACTGAATCGACTCATTCGTGCCTGGGACTGCAAAGTTTCATTGTCGAACCCATCAATGACATAACTGATCATGTCCTCTTCTGAAATTTCGAGCTTATTTCCCAACATTACTTTTTCGTGATAGTATATCGAGAAACTTTCCATTTTTTTCCATTTTCTTCCATCAAACTTGCGCATTAAATTAATACGGTTTTCTCTCTTGCTAAACATAGCAAGCATACGAATCTTCAATTCTTCATACTGCAATGCAGCATGTTCTGGTTTAGAATGAAACCAATTTAATGCTAACCCAGTCATCTTCGTTGCCAACAATGCTACCACTTCAGGCCCATTTAACTTATGCGCTTCCTTAACAGTAGCTACCCTCGAGAACCATGTAGCAGCATCTTCTTCCGGAGCACCGCTGAACTCCGGTATTAAAGCCGCAATTTCCCTGGTCGACACCTTCTTTGTGGTTTCCGTTTCCTCACCGTAGCGATAATCATTGTTATCAAATCTTGAACCGATACATTTAACCCCAATTGCTGATCCCGAATAACGCCTTCAGCCCCCTGGTTAACCCCATCAGCTCCACTTCCGCTACCGCCACGTGCATCCATTGTAGAACAAAGGTATCTTTGCACCGCAAATAACACGTGTTCAACCCCACACCTGACGTTGTTAATGGAAACTTGAACAAATCAAACCACAAAAATACAAACAACGCTTCTTTTCCTTTATTTTAAAAACGTTACGCTACTTGCTTTCACCCTGTACCTTTCTTATATTACCGCTGCCAACCTTACCACTAACTAACTAATATTAACAGCGTTGCCAGATTAAATAAAATGTACTTAATTCTAGAAAACTCTTACACAAGAATCTATCAAAAAATATACAGGATATCATTTGACATTTAAAAAAAAACAGTTGACTATTGTAACTTTGGTATACGTCAATATAATTATAACTTATGTAGCTCATCCAATGCGGTTTAACGCGCCATTTTCGAATAAAGATGGTTTATAGTATTTTTTCCTTAAAATAAAAAAATAAAATAAGAGGCTCCGAACATATTAGTTTACATTAGGCATTGTTAAAATTAGTGTATATAAAAGTATCTATAATTAGGTTAACAGAGACACCTACAATGTTATTGGTATATAAATAAATATTATACAAAATTTTTTAAGAGGTACGGAATAGGAAGTAGCCTATATGAGATTTTAATGCACCAAATCTAGATATATCTAACTGGACGTCTTTTAGTTTCTTCATAAAAACCTCTTCAGTCGCCTCTAGCGTCATTGGGGAATCCAATAGCTGAAGGCCACTATTAATTACACGAACCCTGGTAATAATTCTTCAAATCTTCCCAGAACCGAGGCTTCTCCACAAAAATGGAGTTTACATTTCGCTAGATTCATTCCTAGACCAATGGATTGGCATTTACAATTCATTCCATTGTGTTATTTCTTCTGTAGTTTATCACAAGGTGTTAACGCTGTCATCTTGTCAAGTCGTAAGCCAAAGACCTACCGACCTGTTCTATATTTGTACTATTCATATTTATTGCTGAATCCGGTTTAGGCCTAATTGACGTACACTGTAGACTCAAGTGGAATTTGACATCACCCTTCCTATTGTGCCTTGTTTGCTCGGCTTTCGCTGGACTGCTTATCTCTCTACTTGGGTGACATTTTAACATTTAAGCGATTGGAAGATAGGTTATAATCATTTTTTTTTAAATGCGACTATTGGCCAAAGAGTGATTGAAGATCGGGATAATCGTTTAATGGTTACACAATTGCAACTTGACAGAATGACTTGTCAAATTATATATTGTTATTTTATAGAAAAAGATTATCGTTTAAAGTTTTTACTCATGTGGGTGTTTTTTGTATAGTTACTAACATTTGTTGTACACAACACATTTTTCTTTCACAACTTATGATAACCAAATTTTTAACGATTAACTTTTTTTTTACACAAGCATGGAGTTTTGGACATGGGCGAAAAAATGAAAATTGCGTTTTAGAAAGAAATAATTCAAACGAAAGTTATACACAATAAAATTTCCAACAATTTTTTACAACTTTTCTGGTATAATTAATATTCAAGGAGATATTGTTAAAAGTGCACTGCGAAGCAATTTTAAAATCCAATTAAAAATTTCAGTAACGACCAAGTTAAATATATCTAACTGGTATTCCATTATTAATACGAACGCTTCCTGCTATTTACTACCATTCCCACGTCCGGACAAATCGAGGTACCACACGTTCCTTTTGAGGCGAGTTGAAAATTACAGAGAAAATAAAAATAGTTCAAACAAAAGGGATACAATGAACAATAAAATTTCCAACAACTTTTTCTTTACAACTTTTCTGGTATAATTGATATTAGTGGTATTATTGTTAAAACAATTATAAACAACTTTTATAAATATGTAAAAATATTCTTGTAAACATTTAAAGATTTCGAAAATCTATATAGGTTAACGGCCATTTTGGTTTTATCTAATTAAATCTGCACTATTATAAATAAGACCCATATGCAAAGATTTATAAAAGTCTGACCGGCGGTTTTCCTGGTTTCTTGTTTACATACTGATGGACGAACGGGAGGCCGGCCGTCGGACAAAAAATTTTGTTTCTTCATTATAACTACTAACTTTAATTCGTCGAAAAAAAGTAAAAACAATGGGTGTTCAAATTTAAAAATTACATTTTGGGTTTAATAGTAATCCGTGTAATTGTAACTGGTTGATATCATAATCTTTTTTTATTAACTTATGTAATTGGCATATAAAAAAAAACCTTTAAAAAGCTAGAAAAAATAGTAAACGTAAACTAATTCCTGAAAAACACCTTGGGTGATTGTTAGCGTCCAAGATTTTATTTATTTCTACCGATTGTTGTCTATTTGAAAAATTAAGATTTTATGAATAATAATAACCTTTATTTAGTTAATAATAACTATTAGCATCTTACATTTGACATATACTAAGTTACAATTTTTTACTAACTAAATTTGTTTGTTCGAATTTGAAAGCAGACATAGTACTACTATATTTTATTTCGTTGGGCAATTCATTATATAACTTTAATCCTTTATAGTAAAGTAAGTTTTGGCTACTAGTTCTATTGTATTTTGGTAATCTAAAGTTGTCTCTTTGTCTGGTTTCATAGCCGTGAAATTCTCGATTGTGAAATAAATATGTGTTTAAGCATCCCTGTAATTTGTTATGTAAACATTTATAAATCAAAACTAGTACATAAAATATTGTATTTTGCCAAATACTGAATAAGCCTGTTTTGCTAGCATGTACTTTATACTTGTTAATTTAGAACATCTTAATATAATGCGGAGAGCTTTGTTTTGTTGTTTTTATAATTTATTTATTTCACCATCATTGATTTAAAAAATTATAGTACTACAATAATTAAAATACGGCTCTATAATTGAACGATATACTAATAATCTAAGATCATATTCTAAATTATTAGAAATTCTTCCTAAAAAATTTATTTTCCCGCTTACTTTCTTTATTATATACTCTACATTTTTACTAAATTTTAGTTTATTGTCTATAATAACACCTAAATATTTAAATTCGTCTAGAATTTCGATTTTGTTGTTTTTAATTATAATTTCAACGTCCTCCAGATTTGTAATTTTTTTTGCTCCTAATATACCCATGCATTTGGTTTTTGGATACGTTTAATTTCAATTTGTTTGCCTTAAACCAATTTGTTAATAATATCAAATCGTTATTATTACTTTAAAAGTTTCTTGTATATATTTTCCTGAAGCTGAATTGTTGAGAGTTATTGTAAATTTTATATCTACGCAGTTTCTCTGGTAGTATATATTATGCGAGATGAAAGGTAAGTATGTCGTGATTTTCCAAGATATGCAACAGTTGTGATTTTAAAATATATATTCAAAAATTTAAATAAATAAGTTTTCGTTATTATAGGTGCTACAATGCTTTTACATCTTTTTAAATTTAATTTGTTACTTGTTAATAATGTTCCTAATTTCAACATGAGTAGCTAGCAAGAGTTTTGGGTGATCATATTGTTTAATATTTCATCAGAAATTATTGAAAAATAAGGTCGAGGGAAATATCGCAGTCAAGATTATTGTTGTAAATGTAATGAACATACTTTAAAGATCAGTTCCATCATTGATGTAAGGCATCCAATAAAGAAATTTTTTAGGTTCATCGGTAATAGGAACCTGTAATGAAACTTACTTTTCAATTATCTCGATGAAGTTTGAATGTAACAATATGTCGTCAAGAGTTACGTGGGCTCCATTTCGATACCTAAAAGTCTCAGATTACTTCTGAAGCAGAAAGTCAGCATAACAATGAGATTAGAAGCTATGAGACCTTTAAAGGAGTTGCAATTCAACTAACTGCTCATGTTAACAGAATGAAACGAGTAAATGTCTGCTTAGAATTTATTGGAGAGCTACATAATATTGTTATGTTTTTATAAGTAAAACTATTTGTTGAATTTGATTAATTCGTTGGTAAGATTTAAAGCAATATTGAATGACTTGATGATATGTAATACATTGTTTCTATTTCTATTTATGTACAATGTACATAATTCTAATTGAAAGTCGTATTGGTTGCTTTTAATATTAATCACGCAACAAAGCTTTTCATATAAGTATTTAAAGAAACAATCACAGTTAAGGAAAAACTCAATTTCCTTTATAACTCTTACTTTATGCAGCTAGAATAATGAACTTCAAACTTTAACGTACATATTTAGTTTTATTTCATCCATTCCAATTTTACCTGCTATTTTTGAACGGGTAAGAAAATTGGTTTTTACCTTTATTGCTTGTTTTTTTGTAACATATGGCTTTTTTTAAATTATTATCATTAATCAAACTTAGAAAATACAAAGTTAGATGAGTGTTGTGTTTTAAATTGAACAGTGCATTTCCTAGCAGTAAGCATATTGAAAATAAGTTAAAGCTTTAAATTAGTGATTATTATAAGGCGGCCCTTTTGCTTTTATATACAATTTGATTGTTATTAAGGGAAATTTTATTATAGAGCTATGAGGCAGCTTAGGTTTTGTAGTAGTTTGATAACAATATAGTTTAAACCTATTATAAAGTTTTAATTTCGCCTTTGTTCTCAATGTAATTCAATTTAACTATAATCGAAACATATAAACCTTGTACATTTCCTTAATCCTTAATTAACAAATAAACATTTACAACTAACTTGTCGGTATCAGATATCAACTGAAAGCCGTTTATGGTAAGTCGTAAAACAATATTAAATTTTAAAAGTGAACAGCTGTAATATAGACAAATTTTATGCTTTGTTTGCCATTGACTAAAAAGAATACTATTTTTAGAGTTTAGAGATAAAATGGATCATTAAATTGTATTAATAAACTGTTGCAGCAAGTATCTCGACCTGGAAGCAGAGAGCATAGAAAATACTATTAGAAAGTTTGTACGTTAATTAAATCATTAAATTAAGAATAGATGTTCGGTCGTTATCCAAGAAACTTTGAACTTATTTGTTGCGGAATTACTTTTAAATAAAAAAAAAATTCAAAATTCCATAAAAATAAATATGATTTTGCTTTGATTAATGTTATATTAATTATAGTGGTTGATGAAACAATAATATTGAAAAAATGAGCATGTCATTATTCTGACGGGTTTTTAGCAACTATTGTGATGATGAAGATAATACATTTAGATACACTGAACGTGTGTGGGCACCTTTATACTGCCTAATTAAGGGTGTTCACCTAACTAGGCTCATCACAGGAAATTTAAGACGTTTTTTGAGATATGATAAAAAGTTGACCTTGGTAACTTTCTATTTCGTACTGACAAGGTAAAACAGTGAAGTCACATGTTTTTTAGCGATCCTGGCCGTTCTTCGTTTCAGCCTACTTTGATCATACAAATCAAACGCATTTTCGTTAATGACTGACTTATTTATGATGTATTTGAAAAAATTTAATTGCCGAACTTTGGGAAGCAACGATTCCGCATAGTGTGCTACAGAAAGGTAGGAGCAGACTAAGCAAACATTGTTCAACAACAGTTGGTTAGTTCTTGGTAGAGGTTTTGAAATAAAACAAGCTAGAAGTTTACCAAATTGTGGGAAACATTAAATTATTTAGTTGCTTAGGTGTTTGTTCAGTAGATACCAAAATGAGCGAGGGAGAGGATGTTTTAATCGCGTGGTGTCCATTCCTGCAAATAGAAATGAAAAAATTTAGAAGAAACTGTAGTGGCAAGAAGTATGTACTGTAACAGAAAATGAGAAATATTGCTAGAATTAAGGATAGAGGATCCGATTTCTACTCACGAAATGTCTAGATCTTTACCTACATTGTTAAACACGTCAATTTGTTTTCATTTTTATATTATACTTAAAGTTGAAGTCAAAGGAATTGCAGTAATTGTGTACACGTGAACACACACACTGGCAACGCAGTTGGCACATTGTTGAACAACATACTCTTTGAAGTACCGCCTCTGGAGTGCACATATTGCAACATGTGCGCAATTGTTGAGCAACAAATATACATTAATCGAACTTTTGTGTTGTTCAACTGTTGTTCAACAGTGTTGGTTAATTTTTTTTTTTTTTTTTTTTTTTCTAATAACTAAATTTCAAGTTGTTTGAATGAAATGTAACTGAAGCAATTTAAACATGAAGCAAATGACCTCCTATTTTTTACTATATGTCGAAATCAGTACGTTTTTTTAAATGTCATACTCAATATTTAGGAAAATTTTTGCCTTATTTAAACACGTTTGTATCTGAACCCTTTAGTTGGACACTTTGTGTAATATTACTCTTTAATTAAGTTTCCGACTTTTGGTCAGTGTTTATGGGAAAAGTGTAATGGATTTGTAGAGAAGAATATAGTATAATGTTATAACAAAAAAAATTTGGTACAAAGAAATTTTTGGTTGACTTTCACTGATCAGCATTAGTGTAAGTCACAGGAAAACAGACAGTTGGTAATAAAGTAACAGTCAAGATGGATTAACTATAAAGAAGATTCGTAACTAATGTTGCACCAAACACACAGTGGCAGTTGAAGAGATGTAACAGGTGACATCTATTTGTGAAAACCTAAATAAGTAAAGTTCAAATAATTACATCCATCCCTACCTAATTGACAATTAGTTAAGGATGGGTGTACTTATTTAAACTTCAACCTGACTAATTTTCGATTTCTAAATAGGTGAATAGCGTAAGATGATAAATTTCCTTTAAACAGAACTGGCCGGTATTTACCGTTGATCGGTATCGCTCTATTTTCGTCATGTTGTGGTTTTAAGAAAGTGTTTTATCTTTGAAATCTGCTCCTGATGTGCAAGTTTTCATTATTTTTCTTTGATTTTTTTAATTAAAATACTAGATTCTTTGGCAGTAGTACATTTTCGATAGTTTACAACTTTAGGCTCGTAACATAGTTCGTTATGCTCTAGGGTGTATTTAACCCCCAAAATTTGAGTGTCAGAAGTTTTTGTAAAGTTTTGCAAAAACTTGTAGGTTCTAAGCTTTACGGCAATGTGATTACTATTTTAATTACTTATTTATGCCACACTATTTATGCGCGCAGTTAAGGTCATTACTAAAGGACGTTGCATGTAAACTTTATTTAGGTTTGCTACAATTACTTATTTTCTAAATAATATGTTTGCGCTAATTTTGTCTGGTTCTAATTGGTTGATACTATTATTATTATTACATAGGAATAAAGGCTGAGGACTGAACCTGTGGCAGCCTATATACAGAAAATATAAATAAGTAAAAACAATAGAATTAACAGGTGATTATAAAAATAAATTAACATCAATTCTATTTTTGGAAAACAGTAACACAAGATGATCTTACTGTTTTTTCGCATTGGTCATTCCAGGAATGAAACACTCGATTTGTCTTTGAACGCACTTCAATTGTTCCTTTTAATTTTAATCCATGTCCACGAAGGCGAGAATCGGTGTTGAGAACATACATTTCACTTAAATTTTCATAATTAAATTTAATTATGAAGTCACCGCGTTAGCGTCGTTCAGAAAAAATATAATAACTTTGCCGATTTTAGTCTCTCAGAATACTGTGGTTGTGTAACTCCAAAGCATAGTCTAGTAGCCGGACGCTAAACATTCTCTAACATTTTGTGATCACGATTAAGGACAGGACACCACACTACATCCGCGTATTCAAGAAGAGCACAACATATGTTTTATATAAGGTGATTGACGATTGGAATGAAATTTTTGTAAACGATTTTTGAAGGAGATATAACACAGAGTTAGCACGTTTACATGTTTTTATAATATGTTCTGACCAAATTAAATCTGACGATACTGTAATACATCTAATACGTAGGTCGATACCGGTAAAAGAATTTGGGCGTGGAGAAAGTACTGAAACCGCGGATTATTTTTGCTGAGGTGCAAAACAACACATTTGCATACGTTTAAGGGAAGTAACCAATCACAACACCACTTCCCCCCCCCCGTTTTATTTTTTTTTTTTTTTTTTTTTTTTTTTTTTTTTTTTTTTTTTTTTTTTTTTTTTTTTTTTTTTTTTTTTTTTTTTTTTTTTTTTTTTTTTTTTTTTTTTTTTTTTTTTTTTTTTTTTTTTTTTTTTTTTTTTTTTTTTTTTTTTTTTTTTTTTTTTTTTTTTTTTTTTTTTTTTTTTTTTTTTTTTTTTTTTTTTTTTTTTTTTTTTTTTTTTTTTTTTTTTTTTTTTTTTTTTTTTTTTTTTTTTTTTTTTTTTTTTTTTTTTTTTTTTTTTTTTTTTTTTTTTTTTTTTTTTTTTTTTTTTTTTTTTTTTTTTTTTTTTTTTTTTTTTTTTTTTTTTTTTTTTTATTTTTTTTTTTTTTTTTTTTTTTTTTTTTTTTTTTTTTTTTTTTTTTTTTTTTTTTTTTTTTTTTTTTTTTTTTTTTTTTTTTTTTTTTTTTTTTTTTTTTTTTTTTTTTTTTTTTTTTTTTTTTTTTTTTTTTTTTTTTTTTTTTTTTTTTTTTTTTTTTTTTTTTTTTTTTTTTTTTTTTTTTTTTTTTTTTTTTTTTTTTTTTTTTTTTTTCTCTTTTTTTTTTTTAACTTTTTTTTTTTTTTTTTTAAACAAAATTTTTTTAAATTTTTTTTTTTTTTTTTTTTTTTTTTTTTAACATTCAATTCTTTTTTTATTTTTTTTTCTAGCGGTCTTGATGAAGGATTTTGTTACGGTTTTATTTTATAAACAGAAAACGTGTGTCGAGAGCAATATGTTACAGGGGTATGTCGCGATTAATACGTTGCGACAAAAGTCGTATTTGGCGCGCATTTTGCGAATTTTTGATTGGTTGAAAATAAAAATCGATTTAGATTTCTAGACGAAAGCGGACATTTTCTTTTCTACGTTCTTACTGTACGGGTGGTGTTTTAGCGTTCATCATAAATTGAAATTTACACAAATAATTTAAATGTGTTACAAGATTTCCAATAACAATTGGTTAAGTTATATTTGGCTAAACCCACCGTAAGTACCCGTTCTTTTCTCTTTCTCTTTGTACCAATTTTAACTGCCACGTGGAATTCTTTTTAGCACGTTTCTTGACCTTACGATTTTGCTGCGTGTTATATCTGGATAACTCCTGGGGGTGCTGGAGTGGCTGATTAAGGCCTTCCTTGTCGATTAAATACCACACCACGGTTTCGCATCAGACAGCTGCAGGCAACCGGTGGTTACCACGTCTAGCAGATAAGGATTGGTTATGCTTCATAACTTAAACGAAGGAGCCTAACGCCTTCCAGTTTCTTTTCGAACACCTTCCCTAAGAAGAATCCTGGGGTTACCTAACTTAACGAACTGTCGATATCGTCGCTAGCAGAGAACTCTTACTCTCGGGACTTCGTTCATCAAATTACAGCTAAGTTTTATTATTTAAGTAACTTATTTATTGTTAATGCGTGTGAAGCTCATGTACATACGACATGAAACGGCTTTGATCTTTTAGTATTAAGTAAAACCCTATTCGGTGGTACACTCAACAACCGAAAGTTTATAATCAGCTCAACACGGGCTTGTGCGCTTTACTTTGAGCGGTTGACGCGAAAACAAAAGGCCTTTTGGGTTTGCGGGAGGTACTTACCCCATTCAATATTAGTTTAAGTCAGTGTCGTTGCATGTTCGACCAGATAAATCGCCGTGTGTAAGTGATATATGTACACCGAGTATTCCTATCAGACAATCCTCAATTGGAACATTAACACTACGTTTGGTGTGGCTAAAGCTTACCTGTAAATCCGGTGCATTATTTGTATAAATTATTTATTATTAAGCGAGACTACTGCTAATTTACGGGACGGCATCCGACAGTCTCTTTTCTTTCTCATTCACCTATTACTATAGGAATTTTTAAATTGTCTGTCTTCCTTTTATGATTAATTGTTGTGTTACAGTTGTTTGATCTAGTGTATTAGGCTTAAGTAAAACCTGTTGATCTCCTGTTGGTCGGTTTTATTTCTTTCTCTTACCCAGCAAGTGGCGCCTTGTTAGGACAGCGGTTTAATTTCTTCAAACTCTTTAAGGACCCCCCCTCTACGACAACGCCGGGAAGCTGCTGTGCTACCTAAATAATTTATTTTCCACGAACCTAATACGCTACATTGATCCGTATTTCCTTTTATTCTTTTTCTTTTTTTTTTTTTTCCTTTTTTTTTTTTTTTTCTTTTTCTTTTTTTTTTTTTTTTTTTTTTTTTTTTTTTTTTTTTTTTTTTTTTTTTTTTTTTTTTTTTTTTTTTTTTTTTTTTTTTTTTTTTTTTTTTTTTTTTTTTTTTTTTTTTTTTTTTTTTTTTTTTTTTTTTTTTTTTTTTTTTTTTTTTTTTTTTTTTTTTTTTTTTTTTTTTTTTTTTTTTTTTTTTTTTTTTTTTTTTTTTTTTTTTTTTTTTTTTTTTTTTTTTTTTTTTTTTTTTTTTTTTTTTTTTTTTTTTTTTTTTTTTTTTTTTTTTTTTTTTTTTTTTTTTTTTTTTTTTTTTTTTTTTTTTTTTTTTTTTTTTTTTTTTTTTTTTTTTTTTTTTTTTTTTTTTTTTTTTTTTTTTTTTTTTTTTTTTTTTTTTTTTTTTTTTTTTTTTTTTTTTTTTTTTTTTTTTTTTTTTTTTTTTTTTTTTTCTTTTTTTTTACAATCCTTTTTTTACACAATTTAACTTTAAACTCCAGTTTTTTATCTTCGTCTATCATTAATTAACTAGTAATTTAGAAGCAAAATATATAGACAGAAATGAATTTATCTTTGTCATTGTTTTAGAACTGAAAGTGTCTGCAGTAACACACGGCAAAGTGATCAATTAAAATGACAGGTTTCAGAAAAAAAGTAAAATAAAAACGAAAAGAACGAATCCTCTTTATCATGTTTTCTTTTTATTTTGTAAAGGCTTTGCATGGTATTGAGAGACGTGAATGTTACATTGTCAATATTTTAAATTTTGATAGAATAAGAGAGTTTGCTTGTTCATTTTTGAGAACACTATATTACGAGTGCTTCTAATTTTTCTTAAAAGTTCCAGTTTCACACAAAAATACATATATTGAAATTTGATAATATCAATTTAATTTGGTTCAGTTTATATGCCATCCTCCTTTAGTTTGACTTTCTTGAATGAAATGTAAGTCCTGTTCAATACGTTAATAGTGTAATGAAAAGGTATAAAAATAATGGTTACTTAATTGATTGTAATTAGTTAATGATAAATAGGGAATTGGAAGAGAGCACCCGGCAGCAAATTAAATGTGGCAAGACCCTTTACGAATTGCATAACTTCGAGAAAGTACGGGTGTATGTCGCCCGCAACTTTGACGACTTTACTTTATGAGGTCCGCTTTGTGTAGATTTCGGATAATTTTTCGATTTATTTTATTTATAAATTTACCAGAGGTACTGCCTCGTTCTAGTTAGTACATCATACTCAACGTGACGCCAACAAAATTTTCTACCCAACTAATGACGTTGTGAATTAGTTGTTTAACTGCGGGTGGTTGAAATCTATCTGCAGGTGGCCCAGGAGTTCTTAAACTATTCAAATAAACAAATATGTATCTACACATTTTAAGTGTCTTGTCTATATTGCTTTTTTTACTTGTTAAAAACTGTTGTCATGTCAATAATTTGTGTAATCTGACAATTTATTTTGATGATTTTTGAAATTTGGGAGTTTTACCTTATTCCTTGCAATCTAGAAAGCTACCTGATTTTATGTAGTTTGATTTAAGAGTTCCTTTCGAACTGCACCTACATACACGCGTTTCGCCTTGATTGAAGCTCATCAGTGTAGTGATGTCGAACGCAAGTCTACAAAAATCACCGGAATATGCTTCAGTATTTCAACGCACCATGCGCCTGCTTATTAAGCCACTTCATAGATAGTTGCCATGTGCTCATATTAATCAATATGTAATATTTGTAGAAATCTGTAGTGTGTATGATGCCGGATGTGAACTTTTCAATATTGCGAAACAGCTAAACGTATTTTTAACGTAATATTTCATAACCGAATAAAAATACAAAGATTTACCTCAATTACTAACAATAAAAAATTGTTTTTAACAGTTGAAGACCAGTGTTTTTTTATACAGTCATACTAATGGAATAAATACTTGAACACTGAACGAAAATTATAAATGTTACCATGAAGTACAAATATGTGAAATCTCAACTATGTAAAAAAAACTTGTATGCGTGATAGTTTCGGCTACTTCTAATCCCGTTTAATAAAATATTTTTCCTACGACCACTGATGTAAATAGCTCAATGCACACGGCCTACTATTACTGTAACCAGGCTCTTACATACTGTAAACAAATCGTACTTGTTCTGTAAGTACGAACATTACCATGACAACCAATGCCTCTTTTGAAAATACTGATAGTGACAGATTAGTTACAAAGTTATCCAATGTTATTTATTCTTATTTAATATGTCAAGTACAGTTAGGAATTTTACTGTGGTAACTGAAGAACTACAGAATTAAAACTTAAATGTTTTATATATTTTTAGGAAAAAGAGCAAATGTTGATCATTCACAATTGTTTTAACATTATAAATCAGTAAAATTGCTGAATATCTAGGATTGTCTAACACGATGTAGTATACAGGTCATTGTTTCAAACATTACCGGCCCACCATTCTTACAGGTGCTGGTGGTGATCTGTTAGCTTTGACAATATGGTGGTGAGTGGCTGCTGTCTGGTGACGCGGAAGAGTATGTGTAAAGTTCTATATGGTTCTATGCAGAGTCAAATAAACACTTTGAAGAAAATTGCTTTAACAATAATCAAAAACAGTAGCGTCACTTCCACTGCGAGTACCAAAGAAATTGTTCTGTTAAATAACCAGTGTGACAAGAAGCAATCCAACAATTAGCAATGAAGTAAGCACCTAAGTATGTATCACTAAAAATAATATTTCGATCATTTCAACACTTCTCAACATTTTTGATGTGGTCGTAGGTAAAGTATAGTACATAATTCAAATTGTAAAGTAATTACGGACTCCTGTGATTACGCACTCGCCGCTACGCGGCGCGTGCGACTCTTACAGTCGTACGTAATATGCTTCTTACCATTCTTGTTACGTAATATACTATTTTAGACGACTGTTGTACTTACTTTTTAACGTATTAGTTCCTTCTTAACATAATAGTAACTTTTTAACATCTTAGATCTCCCTAGCAACGGCACATTTTTTTACAAAAACACTTGTCTATTAAATTCAGTTCCTTTCAATTATAATTAAAAATAAAAATGTTAAGTAGTGATGAAGATGACGTTCAGTGTAGGCCACCAGCAGTTTTGGAAGACGTCAAACAAACAGAATTTGGTTTATTTCCCAAAAAATATCGAGATAAATACATGAACGCTTTTGAGCGATTTCTGGATTGGCGCAATTATATCTTTTTTTTTGGAAAACCTTCGGACAACTGGGGGATAAAATTGCCCCAAATTCACTATGGACGCATTCAATGTTGCGAACGACCTTACCTAGAAATATAAATATCGCCAATTATACCAAATCAAAAGATTTTTAAAACAAGACCGTGGGTTACAAACCAACAAAATCAAAGACTTTAACGCCAGATGAAATAAAAAAATATTAATGAAGTACCAGATGATTTTATTTATTACAAAAGTAGGTATACCACAAATAAATAACAATATTCTAGATTCATACATTATTTTAATTATTACAGATGATTTTAATAATAGGAATTAGCGGCGCTTGTATAAAACAAGAATTGGTTAATTTAAAAATTGATGACATCGAAAACTTTGTGCGTTCATAAATTACACTCTCGGTATGCATGTGCGTCCAAAATCGTTCAGAATTTAAAAAATGTTTACAGTATCCCAAGCAACACATACTCATTTAAGTATCGTTTAGTAGACGTCTAAACCCGTCTAAGAACATCTACATAAAAACAATGAGAGCAAATAGACAGCTTTTCTCTTACTAGTTTTCGCTAAACGTTAAAAAACATAGATTTGACGTACTTTCAAAAAATTGTCACAATTATCTATCTTTATACATATCTATAAAACGTTATAAATTTTACATAAAATAAATTAAATTATACTATATTTCTAACAGACGTGTAAGATTTTATGGTTTAACTAATTAACCAACATGTTTAAAAAATATGAAATTTCGAATAAAAAGTGTAAATTTTTAGTTGGAAATATAAATGATCTAAAAATTGACATCCTATCGATAGATTTTATGTAATGTTTATTCTATGTCTACTAATTCTATTTACGTGACATAAAAAAATCTTTTATGGAAATAAAAACTCAATAAAACTGGTTGTTTTTAGCTTCAAGGGTTCAGAAGTATCATTTTTAGTTTAACAGTTGGAATATATTCTTTAAAGAATTACGTTAAATACATTGCAAAACTAAGACATACAACATTCATTTTCTCCGATCTACGAAATGTGTAGATACTGTGTTTTAGCTAAGCACATCGAATTAATTGTAAAGTATTCACGAAAACTTGTTCAGTGCGTAATCTAACACTTAATTGCACGTATACCGAATTAAATGCGATAGCAGATATTAAAAAATGCAGATTCGATCATTCTCACGATTACATACACCAGGTTGCAAAAATATAATTCAGAAAACATTCAAGGAAGACACGTTTACTACGTTATCTTTTAATCATTAAATATTACTTTTTAATGAATAGCATTTTTTTTTATCAGCGAACAAATCTAAAAAAAATTTTTAGAGACTATAATAGTAACTGAGGTAGTTTTTAACAAAAGAACATATTTTAATTATTAAAGGAAACCCTTTAATCTTTAAAAATATATGTTTGACTATGTAAAATCTCACATGTTATATTATACGTATAGGTTACCCCAACTGTTTATTTCAAAATGTTAAATTTTTTTTACGTTGTTATACAACAACAGCCATAGCACGTTGAAAGCATCGGTTCTCGTCCGAACACCGAAGTTAAGAAACGTCACCTGCAGTCAGTACTTGGATGGGTGTGACCGCTTCCATTGGATGATACGTATATGACAAAAAAAGCTTCACACGGAGGATATTTGGAGAAAATAAACGTTGCTCACATTTTTCTTGTTTTTTTGTATGAAGACATCTTAAATGTGTATAAACTCAGATGACATACATACGTTAATTAATAGATGCCAAACCTTGTTCACACAGTATAATAAAATATATCTTTTAGATCTCAAATACGTCTAAAATTAGATCAAAATTATATGTATTGTTGTGATTAGAAATTATATAAATAAAATTATATATAGGAAGGTAAGTTGCTTAACCTTGCGGTTTTTATAAAATTAATGAAAATAGAATACAGTTCAAATCGTGTCCGATAATGTTGCGAGTTTGATGGAAACGTTGAATGATTGTCTTTTAATTATGAAACTCTCTTTTATTTGATTTTGTTATAGGCACCTTTTGTATTCAGTAACTAAAAGTTAAAAAAAATCCATTACCATCAGCAGAAAGTAAATTTGAGTACCTTCGTGCATTTAATTCTTGTAATTATGTAATATGTAATTAAATTAGTAATTTCAATTAGTTATAGGATTGTAATTAGAAATTTAAGTAGGTGAAAAAATGCGCAATATGGACATGATAAGGAATAGAAACATTTAAAGAAAAAGAAGAGTCGAGAATCTTCTAGAACGCAAAGATGGTCTCGTTTCAGAAACAGTAAAGAAGGGGTTGAAAAGGTGAAGAAGGGTACAAGATTATAAATAGTGGTGCTATGGAGAAAGAAGGGGGTCTTCGTGTAAGGAAGACGTTAATATGTGTATGGGAGATAAGCAGTCCTTATCTTTCGTGCCGTTTATTAACTATCGTGTGCGCGTACTGAGTGCGCACACTTCACATCCCAGTTTTAACTTGGGTAACTATGTGCACTAAATGAATTGACATTGTAGAAACGTTAACTTAACCTAATTCTAGAGCAAAAATTGGTATTCTATAAAGTGTTATCATATAAATGTAATACAACGCCACCACTATCATCGTGAATTATTTCACGACTCTTCGAAGATATGGTTTCCATTTGTGAACACGTTTGTTTGCTAGTCACAGTCATTGTGTGCACTTCAGCGATCAGAATATATGTTGATCGATAAGAATCAACAAAATTGCCGCGCATACCAACACGTTTGACAGACACTACGTAAGGTGCACAATCCCACCTGGTGTGCAACATCGGTACTGATCAAAATATCTGATACAAAAACGCATAACACACGCACATTCACTGTTACTGGAGAATTTAACCAATTTAAGACACAACAGATTTTTCTTGAATTATCATAATAACAAATGCATGATGCAACCTGTTGGGGGTACACCTACATTAATTGCAACATACCTTAATCTTAAAAAACCAGATTCTCACACGGGCCACTGTTATCGGTATACCTCAGCCATCATTTTTATTGATGCGGGTGGTGATATTACCGCACTCAAACGCCATAGTGGATGGCAGTCGACTTGCGTGGCATACATTACATTAATGAGTCGGTAGAAAATAAAATAAAAGTTGCCAATACAATTTGTAAGATCTATCAATGAAGCGTCCGTCGGGGTCAATAAAGGAAGACCGTCGTCAGTTCCTGAACGTATACCTTCCACATCTTTCTGGTAGTAATGTTATGTCTCAGTACGATATGTCCATATTTTACAACTGTAACAATAACAATATTACAATTAATGTTTATAATAGGGTTCCACAATATAATGTTAGAAAAAGGTACGTACTTATTCATCAAGTCTTTGAAGTAATATATTTTAAGGTAATCAAATCAGTTGCACCTTAAAAGAGTAAGTTGAATATGCAACTCAGCAAACACATCTGCTTGAAGGTTTGCAAATACGATTGTCTACAAAAGCATTTAAACGCTTTAATTACAAAAAATGTAAACAGTCGTCTAAAAAATAGAGTTCCTAACTCGTTTGGAAATAAAATATCTGTGCTCGTGCTTATCCCCACTCGTATCTTCACTTGTTAGGAAAGTAACTATTTCTGACATTAAAATGCATGAAAGGAAAAAGAAAAAATGTTTCCGTGATAACAGAGGAATGTTACACATTATTACACAATTCAAATAGGTATGCCAAATCTTTCCGACTAAAAAATTGGTCGGCCGAATTTTTTTTTAAATATTTATAAATTTCGAAAAAAATTAAAAATAAATTTGATTAAAAATATTACGATATAATTTATTTAAGGGGATACTGCTTTGTGTTCGACAAATATCGTCAAGAGAGCACAAAAGTTCCAATAAAGATAGATGTACATAATTAAAATGATTGACTCATAGAAAAATATAATATGACGTGTAGTTGATTCCCAGCATAAAATTCAGTTGGGATAGCGCTTAAATAAACATAATGAGCTCACACAACTTCATCTACACTGTTATTCTGATTGTCTTTGCTGACAAATTAAGTTACTTCACAAGACACTTCGTTAATAGTAAACATCGTTTTAATTTTGATCGTTTTTATAATTTTATTGATAGCACGAAAGAAAATTATAGAATGCAATATTTTTCTAAGAATAGCAATGGTAATAAATAGTACCTATGTGTAAACCAGGGAAGTATACAGCAATTGGTTCTAGGGGATGAAATAAACGGATAACAATTAACTATTTTTAAATTAAAAGAAAAAAATCCTAGCAAATTTGCAGTTTGTTATCTTTTTTTTCGTTAAAATGAAGGTGTTTTTAACTTCCTTTGCGTAATAAGCCGAAATTCAAAGAATCTTTATTATGCTTAGGTATGCAAATTTGCATAACTACATAGTCCTTTAGGACTTGAAATGAAAATGATATTTAAAATAACAGAAGGTGTGGGTTTTAAATAAACACGTGCCTAATTTCATTTCAACAGAAAAAATGTATTGTACTTACTTAAAGGTATGAAAGTAAGGAAAGAAGCCAATTGTAAAGTATTATATTTATAGAATTGGAACATGTTGTACACTAACTTTCTAAAAACTACGAAAATACGAAAGTATCCCCTTACAATGTTCAGGAGTTCAGGGTTAGTACCGTTAGGTAATTGGGTGCTTAAGAATTCACGAGGGTACAAATAACGGTAGAACTAACGGTAAGGTACATTACACAGTGTTAGGACGGAATTCTCAGTTGTAAGTTTATTACTAGCAAAAGTACACCGCAACACTTATGCTTCACAAAATAATTGTATTGTCCGGTATTGTCAGATGACATAGTTGGTTGCAAAAAGTTGATGGTTAGCAAAGAAGAGTTATGTAAAGTAAAGTGATAGTGAAAAAGACAGACAACAGTTTCATAAGCGTTAAATAAGAAAAATTCAGAATAGCAGCAATCTAGGTTAGTTTAATATTAAGTTAGAATTAAAAAGTGCACAATGCCAAGATTAACAGTAGCGGCGCAACGAAAAAGTGTTCGTAAAAATGAAAAAGATGAGGGAAGGTGTTTCAACGAAGACCCCGGTATCAGAACGAAAAACTCACCCTACAACATTTTCACAAAATTTAGAACTTGTACAAGAACAGATTCCAACAATTTTTTCTGATCAGCCTAGTACGTCGTCATCAATTCCTTCCCCAGTTGTAATACCATGTCAGTCGGAAAATTTAAATAAAATAGCGACTGAAGACTATACAGTTACAGGTAGACGAATTGTAAATATTAATAACTTTTTTCAAGAGTTAATAAGTTTTAAACATGTTGAACTTTTTTCCTGTAGTGCAAAAAATTTGCAAATAATAAATGAACAAAGAATTGGAGTGCAAAGTACATTTACAGTGTTTTGTAAAATGTGCAGTTCAAAAAAACAATAGCAACAGACAGTGACGATCGTGTATTAGATGTAAATAAGTCATTGGTATTGGGTTCTATTGCAATAGGAATTGGATATTCACAACTAGGCGAGTTGCTATCTACCGTTGATGTACCATTTATGGGACCACATTTGTTTTCGAAAACGGAAGATTTATTATCAATGCATATACACGATAGCGCTTGGAAATTGATGAAAAGTGCTGGTAAAGAAGAAGCCCGAATAGCAATATCTGAAGGTAGAGTAGACGCTGATGGTATCCCTATGATAACCGTTATAGCGGATGGCGCATGGAGTAAGCGGTCATACCGAGTAAATTATAATGCTTCTTCTGGTGTAGGTGTAATAGTTGGACAAAGAACCGGAAAATTGATATACCTAGGAATTAGAAATAAATATTGTTATGCGTGCTCTCGTGCTAAAAGTAAAAACTGCCAACCTCCAGAACATAAGTGTTTTAAAATTGGGACAAACCATCTACAGGAATGGAGTCTGACATTATTCTAGAAGGGTTCATGTGTAGTGTGAAAATGCATAATTTGAAGTATGTGTATTTAGTCGGAGATGGTGACAGCAGCGTTACCAAAAAGTTAGCAGAAGCGAGACCATATGGAAACAGAATTGTGCACAAAATTGAATGTCGTAATCATTTGTTACGCAACTATTGTGCAAAATTAAAAGATCTTACAAAAACAAGTGAGCTCCAAAAAAAACTATCCCTGTTACTCAAAGAAATGTTTTGAACAATTCCATTAAGAGATTGCGTACCGGTATTCAATGTGCGGTGAGTTTTGTCAATGACAATGATAGTTTAACACATCCTGAGAAAATGAAACAACTTCGTTCAGATATTTTAAATGGACCAAACCATGTATTCGGTCAACACAGTCAATGTTCAAAGTATTTCTGCACTGGCCCAAATTCTGAACAAGAAAAAATTGGGTTCCTGAAATGAAGGACTCAGGATTATATGAGGACATCATGGTAGTAGTAGACCGAGTTGCAAGAAATACCGAAAGTTTATTATTGAACATGGATAACAATGCGGCCGAATGTTACAATTCTGTGCTAGCTAAATTTGTAGGAGGCAAACGAGTCAATTTTTCTGGTAGACGTTCGTATCAAACACGATGTGAAGCGGCTCTAATATCGTACAATTCTAAGCCTGGACAATTAACAAGGATAATTCATAAAAAGCAATAGGTACCAGTCCCGGTAAAGTTACTAAAAGTTCATTGATAGATTAGACAGACGACGACAATGGATAAAACATAAAAAGCAATTGTTTCCAGATAAATTTAAAAAAAGAAAACATCTATTGTTTCAGCCGACGTTGATTATGGTGACATTGATTGTGATGACAATAAGATCTTATCATTAGAAGAGTATAACATACGAGAGAAACAAGTGCTCTCGATGATAAGTAAAAGTTCAGAAGAAATTGATGAAATTCAGTTTAACACGATTGGACAATTTAACAATACCTTATGGAGACAAGAAAGAAGTCATCGACTAACAGCTTCTAACTTTGGGTTAATCTGCAAAATGCGAAAACTACACATTGTGCAAACTTAGTTAAGAATTTGTTGTATTCAAAATTTTACGGATCAACTTTTACACGTTGGGGTCAAGACCATGAAATAATAGCTATAAGAGAATTTGAGGAAAAATATCAATTGACCGTGAAAGAATGTGGAATGTTTATTGATAAACAATATAATTATTTATCTGCATCTCCAGATGGGCTGATAGAAGAGGATGGACTTATAGAGGTAAAATGTCCGGCAACAGCATCAAATTGTTCTCCAGTAACAGCCATTCATACAAAAAAATTAGATTTTTAAACATCTCAGAAGACAAAATAAAACTTAAAAGAAACCATAATTATTATTATCAGGTTCAGGGACAGCTCAGAATTACAAACAGAAAATTCTGTTTTTTCGTCGTATGGACTCCGCATGGCTTGGTGGCCGAGAAAATACAGAGAGATGACAACTTTTGGAGTGAAAAAATGGAAGATCAGCTTGTGAATTTTTTTCATAAATGTTTTCTTCCGGAGCTGGTAGATCCTCAACATCCAAAAAACTGCCTATCAAAGATTTAAGATTGTAATAGACTTAAATGTGATGTACTAATATATATTGAAAAGGGCAGTTCCATATTAAATTAGTATGTTAGAATATTATAAATTTAAAATTGTCCTTTTTTCATAAAGGATGTTGATAAATATATTTTTAATGTAGCATTCCAGGGTAATAATAAGTGGTCATTTTTGTTTATATTTTCCATGTTGCATTCTCTCCAACCTTTATTATCTTGCAAAATTCAGACAGAATGTACATGTTTGATTTATGTCTAATTATATTCTGAATATATAAAAAAATCTGTATTTCAGTGATTTTTTATTGATATTAAAAATATAATTTATTTTTACATTCCTTTGAGAATTGTGATTTTAATAAAAAGCCTAAAATAGTATATTGTAGACGGTAAAATGATTGTTTTCCGGTTCGAAAAAAGAAAGGGACCATGACCACATCTTGAGACCTGAAAAACCATTTTACTACCAAGGTGTACACATTATTTTTTGCGTAAGCACTTACTTTTAATACTCAATATTGATAGGAATGATGGAAAAACGGTAATAATATCAAATTCAACTTTGTGAATATATCCGTATCAGTTGATATAGACAAATATCGGTATTACTCCCTTAAATGTGTATTTATCTAATAACAATTTTCATATATTATTTGAAATTTAAACAACTAAATTATCCCAAAAATTCAGTAATTCCTAAAATAATATTTTGTATACTGCGGAAAGTCATTTTTATAATTTTAACATGTATACATTACAATTCTAAAATAAAAAAATAATTACAAATTAAAAATAACTTTCCGCATTTGGGCATAAAAATTCAAGTCGATTTTGTATAAACCGTTTTTCGATAATTCTTATTAATATTGAGTATTACCAGAATTTCGTTACGCAAAAATAGCGATCACTGTGCAAGAAATTTTAATAATTTTCGAATTATGAAATATTATTTGATAATCAGCCGTCTGCGCCTGTTTATTAGCAGATAATTTCAGTTGCCTATAAAGAAAATATCAATTTTACCGCGTAGCAAAAAATGAAAATTTTACCGGCTAGACGTGCAAATAAACAGTTTCAACAAGGCCAGTAAAATTAAGTTTTACTATAGTGTAGGATAAAAATTAATTATTGTCTATAGAAAGAAATTAGATTGTGTGACAAACCAAAAAATATTTCGAATTATGAAACATAAATTTTTTACAGTGTAGACTGTAGCGCTCATAAAATACTAAGAATTATGATTACAAACGTATAACACTGGATATCTATACAATTAAATTACGGTCTGAAACTCCTGAAAGTTATGCAATTGTGTTGCGTTTTTAGGAAAACTTGGTTTAGTAATAATAATATTTTGTAAAATCCATATGCTTAATCACTTCGCGCTATGACTGATTTGAAAGTTAAACGTTTGATTGAAGTTCCTAAAGAAAACATTTCTTAATTTTTAGTGTGCAACACCAACAAAACTTGTGTTAAATATACGTATAGTTTAGATGCAATTCTTAACACTATTTACACAGGTTAACGAAACTTAAGCCTTTACGTACCTACTGTTATCTTTTATATACATTTTTCTTTTTACAGAATTGACTTACGTTCGAAAATAACTGAGAAATTTTATTATTACGAACCATCGTTAAAGTAGAAGGAGCATTACCCCCTTAAGACGTCAAACTTTTCATTTTCATTAAACATTTTAAAAAACACGAACATACAGCTTTCAGGATTGGTGGCTCCTCACCTATCAAAATTGTTCTTTAAACTGTCCAGTCATCAATTACTTGTACTAAATATTTTGCCTCCCTCTTTAAAGTTCTTGTGGAATTTAAACTCCTCACAATGAGAATTGACCTGCCCACAGTATTTCTCGTCTCTAGGAAGACGTGAAAACCACCTGAAAAGGGCTTTATATGTCCACTCGTAGTCACATTTCTCTTTATTTTGTATCTTCCGATAACAGCTCGATTAACTCGGATACACGGTTGGCCGGGTTTCGAAAACTTGCTCGATCACCGTGCGACAATCCAAAACACTTGTAGAATTTTTTTAGAATTAGAACCTCCGCACATGGATCGTTTGACGCTCGAAGCGACTGTGACTCGAACTCGATGCGATTTTGCTTACTATCGATTTCCTATTTAATTAACTCCATTTAATTAATCCGCAAACGACTCGGCTGCGCTTGACTCGAACACGACGCGTTTTCTACTCGAGCGTCGGTGTCAGTCGTTCCGCACGGTTCAAGCATGACGTGCGTCCCGCTTCGAGTTTGAATTGCAGCCTCTTTGAGTATGCGGAGAGCTTTATTTTTTATCTGCAAAAAAAGTTAACATGGGGTAAAATATCCGCATTGATAAAACGAATTGTATATGTTAGCGTGTAAAGCAGATCTTTGATTCTAATTAATAGTTTGGACCCATGTCATTTATTATGCTATTAATTGCTGAACGAAGTTTCGGTTAATATGACGTCTATCAAGCTAGTAAAATAACTTAATAAAATGGCCACGTATTCCGATCCATAATTTGCCACTTTTTTGCTGTTAATTAGTTGTGGAAAACAAAATATTGTCGCTCTTTGTTTAAAAATTTTTTTGTTTGTTTAGCTAACTTGGTATCAACTTAGGGAAGCAACTTCCTTAATAATAGCGATAATGAAAAACTAAAAAGTGGAAAATTTACCGCTTTTTTGCCGTAAATTAGTTGCGGGGAAAAAAGTTCTGCAGTTGTTTATTTAACCTTCCTATTATTGTACTATAGTAGACGAATTGCCTTTTGGTCGAATCGATCAATTTGAATTAAAATACGTTTGTAGTTTGTTAGTTCAGGACAAGATATAGTGAAATCGGCAGGTAAACTATTACCGCAAAGGATTTCACTATATCTTGTTTGCGACTATAAGAATATTTGTAACTTTATTGTAAATTAAGCTTATAACATATTTACATACTTGTATAATAAGTATTACTACGTACAGTAAAGCTTTAGAGCACAAGCTTACAGGATGGTCGTTGCATATATAAGACATATATTTGCCAACACTTAATGGTTGTTTTCCTATCATTTGCGTTACCACACGATTTACATCTTCCTCTTTTATTTTTTCTGTAGGTGTCTGTTTCCTGACTTGTTCGAGTGCCGTTCTTTTTGACTGAATTTCTTTTACAATAAGTGAGGTCAGTACAGCTCTAGGAATACAGTTCTAACAACGACCACACACTTTTGCTTACAAAAGTCGAATGACGAAAAACGCCGCACGCACACTTATTATAACTAATACAAAAAACCCTTAAACACGCTTACCCCAGCATGGGCAACACACATGCCATGCAAATCTGTTGGAAGTGTTTCCAACACACTGTTTCTTTTGTTTTATTATAATCGTTAATTGTTTCAAGTTTTTTATGGATTATCGTGCTCAAAAGAAGAACTACAAGAGTTTTGGGTATTTCCGGTTTATTCTTCCTCAAAGTACCAAGAAGAGTTATTTATCTTTTTAGTAAAAGTTGTTCCAGTTCGTAAGAAGTAAAAAAGTTATCACAAGTTACATTGTGACCTCGTATTCTGTATGTCAAATCCATCAGTACCGTTGATCCTTAGTTTTTTCGGGTTTTCCACCAGGTCGTTTTCCATTATATATTTGAATATTTCAAACATAACTAGTATTGCTGTCACAAGCCCCCCTAAAACTTGATACCGTACCTCGAAGGTGTGCTAGCCATATACTGCCTGAAAGGGCAACGCCCTCGAAATGCAAATTAAATGTTTTGTCTATTGTTATATTTTCATCAGAATAGAATAAATTTGATAATTGTATTCGCCCCTTGCCATAAACTTTATTCCTTCCAAGTTGGTCAGATTGAGCACAATATTTTCTACACCACTTGAAAATAATAATTCAAAACTTGAATTTATGGAGTTATGTATCTTCTTTTGGAGTATGGAGTCAACTTGATTATATTTTCACTGGCAAATATCTGCGGGAGTGTGCTTCTCCAATTAATAAAACCATTTTTGATCTTTTTCTTCTTCTGATCATTATTTTGAATTTCATATTCACTTTCAGATTAATTTTCACTGTGTAATGGGGGTTCGTAATTGTTACCTTCCTGTTCTGAAACGGTTTCTTCTAAATCAGTTACAAGTTTTGTAACTCTTCATCAGACACAAATTTTGTATCCATTGGTAGAGAATAAACTTCGCACTTTTTCAAATATACAGGGTCCCCATCGGTAGGTGACCTATTAGAGAGATCTGGTAAACAATTCAATATCGAATTCTGAAAATTTGGTTATAATAGTCTTTAAGGATGCCCGTTCCATTTAAAGCATTTTCAAAAACGACAGACTTTTGGTTTTACCGGAAGTAGATATTAACTTTGCTATTACAAATGGAACGTTCGGTACATTATTATTCTTTTGGGTTCCTTATCAAATTTAAAGTCAACTTTTATTTATGTATTGTAGGTGTAAATTCCGGCAATTTTTGTTATTTTGATTTATGTGCAATTTATCTGGAAAAGAGGCATAATTGTTTCTTATTTCGAACCATATTATTGAAACTTGAGTACAATACGTATTGCTGTCTAGAAAAAATTAACGTTATGTTATATTATAAATTATTATTAAAATTCTCCACTTTTTAGGTTTTCAATATCGCCATTATTAAGAACGTTGTCTCCTTAAGTTGATGTCAACTTAGCGAGATAACCAAATTTTGTTTAAACAAAGAACTTACAAACTTTTTCTTAAAAGATGATTGTCTCCCTAAGTTGATATTAGATAACGAGTGTGAGTTTTTAATTTTTTATACTTCTTAAAATAATGGCAATTCAATGAAATTACACCCATATAAAATTTTACTTAGTTTCGTTTTAATAACTGTATGATAAGTAATTGCTAGGTCAATTACTAATAATAGAAGCAAAAAATTAATTATCGAACAACTAGGTCTCATTAATTATGTAATTTATAATTTCTTACAACTGTCAATTAATATACAACCACTTGTTCATTTTCATTTCAGTTTTATGTTTATTTTAACTTAAAAATTTAATCGATACCTAAACGAAAATGTAATATTAAAAAAGTTATCAGGATTTTCACTGGCGAAGCAATAGACCGACGAAGCTTAATTTCCAGAATGCAAACCCGAACACGCAATTTAATTTAAACGTTATTTTTATTCGTGTTTTGCAAAAAGTTAGGTTTTTTAAATACTCTCTTCCAGAAGTTGAAAAACCTACAGTTTCATTCTTAATTACTAATAAGCAACCACTTACTAAAGTTGCACTATTTTTTAAAGCAATTGCTGGTAATTGGTCCTCAACTAAATTGAGCACTAAATTGTAGTAATAGAATTAGTTTCTTATCAAGTGGTAAAGTAGATAAACTGATAAGAAGAGAATTCTCGGATTAACAAGGTATTGATTTCCTACTGACCGGAAATTCAGAGATTCCTCGTTGAATTTCCGTGGGTTATATTCTCGTCTTGTACTTTTAATCTAACACATGTCTGTAAACTTGTCATTAATTAGAGTTTTCAATTGTTTTAGAACTGTTTTGCGCGTGTTTGGAATATTGATTACTTCTCGCAAATATGTTGTTCTATTATTCATTTTTCAGTTCTTTGGTTATTCGATACAGTTGATGTTAATGTAATAACCTAGTGTTTTATTAATATTTATGGGCTCTTGGTAATTTGACACTTCTATCGGAAGCTTACTATTAATAATTTATATTTGGAATCAGTTCGACTATAATCATATAACGTAGTAGAAAAAAGAACAGCGTAAAGACAATAACCTAATTAAATCTTGTTTTTCTAATTCTTCAGTTAGAAATGTCGGAAGAATCCAAATTATGTTGTTTGTAGTTGCTGATGTTATTAACCATTTTTAAATCGATTTTTCAGTTTGTTTTTAACTTAATTGTGAGTTGTTGACGCATATATTAATAAACTGTTTGAAAATCTGAAGTCAAATTATTGCAATTGAATAAAATCTTGCTTTAACTATTCTTTTTCAGTATAATTTAATGTTATAACGTATCCGTACTTTTTTACGTTCTTTTTATGCAGACGGAGGGTTTATTTAGATAGTTTTTTTAAATTTTTTATTGAAATATAAAACGGATTCTTTGCAAAAACATTGTTCATTCAGGTCCTGCACGTATTTTGGGCGGAAAATCGAATTATTCAATACAGTTTGAAATTAAAATATTGATTTTTCAGATATGCATATACGTTTTCGTTTAATTGGAGAATTTAATAAATCTCGTTGAAATTTAACTATGAATCTTTTAAGTAGTTTATATTGGGTAATTTATGTAAAGTTCATTGCACATTCACATTGTAATAATCCATATAAATGTTTTGATCTTTCTTTAATTTTTTTTGTAGTCCCATTAGTATGTATATCTAACGTTTTCTTCACAGTTTACGAACTGTATACTGTATACATAGACAAGTGCAGTTAACTGAACGTTTATAATTTCATATCCACTCTAGTGTGGATATAGGAAAACAAAAAACCACCCACCCCCCCCATAAAAAAAAAAAAATTTTTTTATATTTTTTTTTTTAAAAATAAATAAAAATTTTTTTTTTTATTTTTATTTTTAAAAAAAAAAAAAGAAAAAAAACCAAAAAAAATAAATTTAAAAAAATATTTTTGTTTTTAATAATAAAAAAAAAACACTTTTTTTTATAAAAATAATTATTTTATTTAGTTTTTTTAAAAAAATAAAAAAAAAAAGTGGTTTTTTTTTTTTATTTTTTTTTTTTTTTAAAAATTTTGTTTTTTTTTTTTTTTTTCTTTTATATATTAAAAAAAAAAAAAATAATAAAAAAATTCACGTTTTTTAAGTTTTTAAATTTTTTTTGTTTTTTTTGTTGTTTTTTTTTTTTTTTTTTTTTTTTTTTTTTATTTTTTCCTTTGTTTCGTAATTTTTTTTTAATTATTTAAAATTATTTATTGTGTAAAAAAATTTTTAAAATTTTTTTTTTTTTTTTATAAAAACAAAAAAAAAAAAAAAATTTTTTAGTTTTTAATAATAAAATTAATTTTTAATAAAAAAAAAAATTTTTTTTTTTTTTTTATTTTATTTTCTTTATTAAATTTTTAAAAAAAATTTATTTATTTTTTTTTTTTTTTTTAAAATTTTTTTTTTAAATAATAATTGGTATTTTTTGTTTTATTTTTTTGAATATAATAATAATAATAATAATAATACTTTATTACGGAAATCTCCAATTACAATAAAGAAAGATAAAAAAAATAATAATAACACTAGAAATAAAATGGTAAAAAAATCAATATAATATTAATATTAATAGTATTAATAGTGCATCCTTAAAGAATAACAAAAAAAATTTGTTTTATTTAATTAAATTAAAACATTTTAAATCTCTACAAGAATATACAAATACAGTAACTTAAAATTACATAGTATAAAACTAATTATTGTTTTCAACTTCAAACATAACGTTTTTCTTAAAATTAAATTTGTTTGAACCAAATAAATTAATTGACTTTTTCGAACAGTGTTTATTTGCCAAAAGCATCATCCTTCTAATAGGATGGTTATCACCTAGATTAGTCGTAACATGATCAATGCGGAAAATGGTTTGAGTTCTGGAAACTCTAGGACAAAGTGGTACCAAGAATGTTAATTTAGAAATTAGACTCGTGTCTAGCTTATAATTAATAATATCATGCAGCACACATATGTCTGAAACTTGTCTTCGTCGATCAAGCAGTTGAACTTTACAAGTAGATAATATCCATGTATAGTCACCTCGTATATGATTTACTTTCAGCTTATATTCGATCGTCCGTAGAAACTTATTTTGGATTCTTTCTAGTAAATGCTTATCTGTATTATAAACTGGATACCAAACAGGTGAGCAATAATCTAAGTGCGATCTAACATAGGCAAAATATAAAATTTTTAATGCCGAAACCGACAAATTCTTGCAATGTCTCCAGATAAACCCCCACATATTAATACATTTCCGAAATCAAAATGATAATGATTTTTAAAAGATAATCTTGAGTCAAAAAACACTCCAAGATCTCTAATTACTTTAACAGATTCCAAACAATTGCTACCTATCTGATATTGAAATGTTATGATTTCACGATTGCGTGTAAAAGTAATATATTTGCATTTTTCAATGTTAAGGTACAAACTATTTCTAGAGCACCATTCAAAAAGTTTATTCAAGTCAGCTTGGAGATGTTCACAATCACTAAAAGAAGCAATTGGCTTAAATATTTTCAGATCATCAGCGTAAAATAAAAATTGCTATGTTGGAAAGACTGTGCTAAATCATTAATAAACAGAATAAAAAGTATAGGGCCACAATGTGATCCCTGTGGCACACCAGACGTTACTTTAAAAGGTTGCGAAAGGTAAGGACCTATTTTCACTTGTTGTGTTCTATCTTTTAGGTAAGAAGACACCCAGTTCAAACTCTTATTAGAAAAGCCGATATGTCTAAGTTTCAGTAAGAGAAGATCATGATTTACTCGATCAAATGCTTTTGAAAAATCGGTATAAACCGAATCAACTTGAATTCTCGCAGTGAATGCCTCGTTTAAGAATGTATAATATTCCAAAAGATTCGACAAACTAGAACGTTTCTTATAAAAACCATGTTGTTTTGGAGTAATTAAACTTGTACACATCCACTGAATTTGTTCAGAAATAATTGAATCAAATATTTTAGGTATGATAGATTGTTTACATACACCTCTGTAATTGTTTATCACCTGACGATTACCAGATTTGAAAATTGGCGAAATAAAGCTACATTTCCACTTCTCCGGAAATACATCAGACAAAATAGAAGAATTGTATAGCAACCATAAAGGCTTCGACAATGTAAAGACACAATTCTTGATAAATTTACAAGGTACACCATCAGGACCTGCAGTGTTAGACATTTTTAGGCTGGAAATTACATCAAAAACCATTGATAGACTAATACTAAATCCTGAATCATTTATCTCGTGCTTGATTTCTGAGGTTCCATAAGTATTAGTACTATTGTCATTGTTGTATACAGAAGCAAAAAATTTTGCAAACAGTTCCACTATACTATCTCCACTAGAAGCCAAAACATCATTGTAACTCATCACATTAGGAATAGTACGTTGACATTTTTTATCACTAATAAATTTCCACAAAAACCTTGGATTATCATTAATACAAGCGTTAACATCATCAATGTATGCATTATGAAGACGTTGTTTCAGTATATTACATCGTGATCGTAATGTTTTAAAATAAAGATAGTCTAATTGATTACCTGATGTTTTATATTTAGCATGAACCTTTCTCTTTTTTTGCAAATTCTAATAAGCTCTGAATTAAACCACTTTGGGTATGAGGTAGTATTGTGTCTAATAATTTTTTAGGAACATATTTACTTATGGCATCATAAATAATATTATAAAAAAATCTAACTGATCATCCACCTTCAATCCATTAAAACACAAATCCCAATTAACTGTTGCAAAGTAGTCGTTTAATAATGTATAGTCTGCTTGGCAAAAATTAAAGATTTCAAAACTGCAAGACAAATTAGTTATATTGTCTAACAAATTAATTGACCAACAGTACGGAACATGGTGAGCACTAGTTTCACAAACCTGATCTAATGCCAAATCAATTTGTAAATCTTCGATATTAGAAAACACTAAATCTAAAAAAACTCCTCGATTATTAGGTTTTTTATTGATTTGTTTTAGTCCCAGAAATGCATAAGACGTATACATTTTTTCAAATTTTGGACAATAAACAATATTTGAATCATTTTCTTCATTATTCCACTTATAGTCAGGCAAGTTATAATCACCTGCTATAATAATTGGATCGCCACTAAATTGATTTAACACATGCTCTAAATCAGAGCAGTGTTATTTATATGTATCAATCGAAGAGTCAGGCGGTAAATATACACCACCAACAATAATTTTGCGTCTATTAACAGAAATACAAACGAAGATGCTTTCAACTGTTTCACCAACAAAAATAACAGAAGCATCAAAATGTTTTTTGACAAGCAATAAGACACCTCCACCTCTGGATTTTTACTTGTTAGAAAATTACGATCTTTACGAAAAATATTGTAATTATAAAATAGTCCAAGATTGTAATATTACTTTTCGTAAAAAAATGTTTCTTTGGCAAGAAGTTAATTAATTAAAAAGAAATGCAACGTTTATATATTTTTTTATTGAAATATATCAATTTAACTCATCTGTAAACAAAAAAATATACAAAAAGTAATCGTTACGCATTTTTATAAAAAATGATAAAAACTAAAACATTAAAATTTTCTCACCAAATTTCAGATTTAGAATCTTAATGTAATTACAAATAAATTTTCCATATGGCACTTTTTCATATTTTGATAAATAATAGCATTTCCAGCCATTTTAAAATTTTAAAAGACATTTCGCCGGTGACATAGTTGTGGCATGACAAATAGTTTTTTTCTATTTCGCGTATACAATATAGTACATTAAGAAATTAGTGGCTTATGGCGCAATATTATCGCACGCGTTCAAGTTTGCAAAACGAGGCGCATAGCGGCGAGTTTTGCAATTAACAAGTGCGATAATATGCCATAAGCCACGAATTTCTTATACTATTTTTCTATTTTACCCTATTTTTAACGGTTTGAAAGAAATAAAATTTTTCAGTATTGCGGTAATCTAGTAGTGCTTTGTGAATCTAGTATTCTTTACTTTTACAAAAAACAAAAGAAAATTTAACACAAATTTAATTTTATTGCGTTCATTTGACATTTAAATTTCAATTATTTGAATTTAAAGATTCAAATTTGAAATTAATATTAAAAGTAGAAAAAACTAATATTAAAAAAGTACATAGATCGTTTGGTTTCTGCAATGGAAGATTGTTGTACCCCACCAGAGTTTGAAGAAGCAGCGGCTGAGGTAATGAATGCATTGTTACCTACAAAATCAAAATCAGTTTATGAAAAGAGTATAATGCATTCAATATATGGCGTGCAAAAAACAAAGCTGGTATTTTTGAAAAGTTATGTTAGTTTATTTCAAAAATTGAATGAAACCAAAAAGTCATCTACGCTCTGGTCAACATATTCTAAATTAAAGTCTTGCATAAATATAGAAAATAATATTGATATCTCAAAGTATAATAAATTAATTTCGTACTTGAAGAGATTGTCTGAAGGGTATCAACCAAAGAAATCCAAAATTTTAGAAGCTGGGGATATTGACCGCTTCTTACGAGATGCCGATGATCACAAGTTTTTAGCCATTAAGGTACCTATTGATTTTCTTTCATTATTACTAGCAGCAATGTAATTCAATATTTGCTTTTCGCTTCAGGTTGGTCTTATTATTGGTTATGCAGGTGCTTGCCGTCGTGAGGAAATTATGACTATAAAAATTAACAATTTGTCATTTAATACAGAAAACATTCTAATTACAATTCCGAAAACAAAAAATAACGTACCAAGGTTGTTTGCAATCTCTGAACAAAATTGGATCAATTTCATTAAAAATATTATTCATTGAGGCCGGAAAATTGTAAAACAGAAAGGTTTTTTTTAACATACCGCAATGGTTATTGTATTAATAGTCCAATTGGCATTAATACTATTGGGAGTATGCCAAAACTCATCGCAAAATTTTAAATTTAAATGATCCCGACAGTTACACTGGCCATTGCTTCAGAAGGTCAAGTGCCACTCACTTGGCAAATAATGGTGGCGACTTGATAACCATTAAGCGTCATGGTGGGTGGAAGTCTGGGGCAGTTGCTGAAGGGTATATCGAAACATCACTGAGCAAAAAGATTTAAGTTGCAGATATACTCGCACAACCTAGCACTTCAACGGCTAACTTACAATCAAGTGATGCTTCCAATATACAATGTATTCCAGACACTCACAATGTGGAAATTCACAACATGGGTAAGATTGTCAACATTTCCACCCAAAATCCAGGAATCCATATTGAAGGCAAAGATTCTTGCACTATTAATGTTAAGATTTTTAATAATTGTAAATTTGATAATACTGGTAAATAAATACCGTTTGTTTTTGTTCCTGATATTGTATAATAATTTATTAAATATTTTGAATTACAAAACACACGTAAATAGAAGTATAGGTTATGAAATTAAATTTTCGTTTATGCCCTGCGTTTGCTTTGTATAGGGAAGAAATTCCTTTTGTCTCGTGTCCCTACTATTCAAATATTTGGGTATTTTTTAATAATAAGTCTTCATGATTTATAAACAAATTAATTACATAATTAAAGTTTATCATTAATCTATACTGTTAATATGTATGTTATCTGTCACTTTATTTTAATATAAATTAGTACCAACCCTAAAAACCAAAAAAAGCATTAAAACAAGTATTCCGGGAAAAAAACATCCAATAAAGCACTCAAATGACGTCATCAGAGCATCGAAATGTCGACATTAAATGTGTAAAATAGAAAAACGATTTTGTGACGCTGTTTTGCAAAAAAAGTAGTTACACAAAATTTACACTACCCTTATTATTTTTGGTGATTTCTTTTTTTGAGGTTGGTAATGGTTGAAAATGTAATTTTCACTGATTATTTGTTTATGTCATTTGTTAAACACATGCAAATTTTAAGGGATTAAGTATTTACTTTAATTCTCTCTTCAAGGAAAATTATACCGGAATAATTTTAGAATGAGTATGTTTTATTTTAATGAATGAACAATATCCACGAAAATTATATTTTTTAGGCTAGTGGTAGTTATAAACTTGGCAACAAACAAAAAACCGGTAAACTTAACAAAGAACAAGAACAGAAAAACTTAACACACCTTACTAACAAGCAAAGAACAAAAGTTAAAAAAAATCAAAATCCTAACCTAATTTATCCGAACAACTATGAATGCACTTATCCATAAATTTGTGACTTTTTTGTAATAAATTCCATACTTTTGCACGCATCGTATTTATTTTTCACTTATATGGCAGTGACTGTATATTTTGACAGTCACCGTTGAAGTTTCACTAGCAGAAATATAAATCGGTGGAAATGATTGATCGGACACAATAATATTTTGTTGTTTGCTAACACCTGCTTCATCGACTCTTTCCACTTCAATTTTGTTACTGTTTTTAGAATTTGATTCTGGAGAAAGCACCTCACTATCATATTGATCCGTGTGTATGGATGTACACGCAGTGGACGTAGAAGCTTCAGATTCGTCTTGTGTTGAAAACATGTTGGCAATGTCAATTTTTTTCTTTAAAGAAGCAACCACATATCCCTCAGTTACAGCTGAAGACTTCCAGCATCCATGCTTCTTTATTGTGAGTAAGTCTCCACCTTGGTTTGCTATATGTGATGCCGATGAACGGCGAAAGCAGTGTCCTGTATATTTTTCTGGACTAGGCAGTTTTAAAAATGTAGCGATATTCTTAGGAATTTCTCCTATTTTGTTGATCCCTATGGGAGATGTCGTGCATTTACCAAAACAATAATTTAAAAAAATCTGTTATTGGAAGCATGTGAAGGTCGCAGTTTAATGTATTTTTTAATGATATTATTCCAAGGCACTTCTGTGATTAGAAATAATCTGGTTACATTTGTTTTTGTTTTAGGTACAGTTACTACGATTATGTCTACTTTTAATTGTACATAGTTGATTGACATGTGGGTTAATTCATCCCTTCTGCAACCCCCACAATAGCCTATAATTAATACGACCTAAAATTATATGAATCTGTATTAACAAACAAAATTTTATCAACTGAAATATACCTTCATAGCCAAGAAAATATTGTCATCAGCTTCATTAATGAATCGGTTAATTTCTTCAGACTCAAGAATGCATGATTTCTTGGGATGATAGTTTTGATTCTGCCTTTTTAAAAATGCTATTAATTTTAAGTTTTTTGAAATGTCAATGTTTTTGTAAATGGAAAGACATGTCTTCAGCATCTAATAACTCCACCACATTGTCGATGCCTTTTTTGATCTGCCCATGATCTCGAAATAGGCCAACAATACGTTTTCGGTTATTGAACCGACTTTATTTTCCTCACACCTTTTAGAAAAATCTTTATATTCTTTGATATATTTAGTTTTAGATTTTTCCGGTAGTAAGTGCTCAATCGCACTTATCGCTACTTCTTCTAGTTCTGGCGGGGTACACGAAAAGTCATTTGCATCCATAATTTTAATTTAAATAGTTATTTATAATTAATTTTAACCAATTCAATACAAAAATTTTAGCCGCCTAACCTTAAACTTTGAAAAAATTTCAGTTAGTATTGCCAACCGTAAAAATAAATTTTCATGCACAGCAATTTTTTTGCCCAGATAGGAGTAGTAAATATTAATTGAAGCGAAATAGAAAAAATAGTATGTTATACTTGTTTTACAAGACAATTTGTCGCACTTATTTCTTTGAAGACCCATGCGTGCGACAAAATACGTCCTGTAAAACTCGTGTAACAATATACTATTGTTCATTTTGTTGATATTAATTATGCTAAAACCAATACCGAAATTTGTTTTCCAATAATCATACAAATAAAAAAGTTTCCCGTATGGTGGTGACTTTATGGCGGGCATTGTATATACTTATATTGCCGTGAGAAAATCTTTCAAAAAGTCACGGCTGATCACACAATTCTTGCGGGAATCGGACCCGAGTCACTCGAATGACAAAACTGAATTTAAAAGCATTTTGCACTGGGTACTTTAAAGTCTATCTCTGGCATTCGATCAATTATAGATACGCATAACGCATACTATCTCTGATGATTTTTAACGAGAATAAATTGCCAGGTATTAGATAGTTCCTGATGTTGTTGTAAATGAACGAAAATTATTAAGTACATTCAATTCGTAAACTAACAACCTTACGTTTTTGAATCACTTTATTTGCCTCTATTTGTTGACATTATGTTTTAATTTTCGTTACATCAGTGTTTTCCAACGCCCTAAACATATAGTTTTGGTCAATTTTTTGTATACGCTTGATTCCACCTTGGAAGAAATTTTTTGATAAACAAACCAATTTTAAATGTTTAAATGTCTATTTGTAAAATTGTAATAATTTCTATGGCAACTGTCGATGAGGTGGCGACACCGGCTATCACTTGCGCATGGTCTTTTGTTTTACATAGAGATTCTTAATTATGGTTGCCGCGCGAACGCCGACTTCATGTAATTCATGAAAAGCGTCATTTACCAGTCATGTCAAATTTGAGATTTGTGCTGGAAACTTAATCTTACTATTTTATGAATCGATGATGAAGGCTTAAAAGTTTCAGCTTTGTACTTTCAATTATATTACCTTCGCAAAATCACCGGAATATCACGCGTTTGTCCCGACAAGTATAGAATCTAGTTTAGATCGGAATTTAATTATTTCCGAAGGGTTGACCACTAAGAAAAATTATGTACACCACATTTACATTTGACACATTTACCAAACATTTACTTCATTTACAAAACATTTACCTCATTTACAAAGCTTTACCTCATTTACAAACATTTACCTCATTTACGAAATATTTACCATATTTACAAAACATTTACTTCATTTACCACATGTGTTACTACATTAACCACATTTTCACACATTTCATAAAATTTTAAGATACGCATTTAAACAGCATTCCAACATTTTCAAGAGATTTGACTATTATTACCTAATCACTACTAATTTCTATTTGACAACATGAATGAATAAGGAAAATAATCTTAAAGTTTTTAAAATTGAACTCAAGACTTTCTAACCGATTTTAACTTTGTAACCAGATTTTAGTGATGTAATTAATTATGTATATCAAAGGCTATATTGTATAAATGGTTTTACTAAAATTTAAACAGGTATTTAAGCTCAAAATGTTTCTAAATCTCTAAAATTTCAATAAAAATCTAAATAAATAAGTTCAATCAAACATTTTCATTTAAAAGTACGTTTAAGTTTTAAGTAATTTTTATCTTTTTTTTGTAGTCAGTTTTTTATTTTGTATGTGGTATGATAATCTTAGTTTTCTTTTATTTTCCATTTCACAACTGGTCACTTACAATCACTTTCGAACGCAATGAACAGTTAATAGTAAACCGTGTTATTACATGAATTATATAATAAATACAACTTCACAATCACACATAAACTGTTTACACATGAAACAAGCCTATAAGATAAACAGCGTATAGATAGTGCGTTCCAACTTACAAAACTTACTGTTTTAAGGATAATTCTTATGACGGGTTCAGCTACTTTAATTCAAACATTTGCTCGAAAAAAAGAAAGTATGCGTTTTAGGGAAAAAAATAGTTCAAATAAAAATTATAGACAACCAAATTTCCAACAACAACCTTTTCCCCATAAGTTTTTGTATGTTTTACAAGTTTCATAAAAATCCGACCCGTGGTTTTCTCGATATCGTGTTTACATACGGACTGATTGCCGGCCGGCCACATAGCAGAAAACTTGCGTCATTACAACGTACTAACTGTAATTTGTCGGAAAAGTGAAAAAAATGGGTCTTAAAATTAAAATTAACTTCCCATCTTGATTATAAGATCCAGGTAACTCTATTGTAAAATATAAATTATTAACAGTTTTCTACGACAAAAACAACAATAAAGAGAATTACATTTATTAAGTGTTGCTAATGTTTCCTTAACCATACTTTTTTTAATTTTTTTAATGAAAAACATAGTTACTTGGTCCTATGATAAATCAAGTAATAAATGAAACTGTTATTTTCAGTATCTAAGAGGTATGTGACAGTATGAGACAGGTTGGACAAAGACGGTTACTAACAAATGTGGGTTTGTGGATAATAATAATTAAAAAAATTGAAATATAATTGTAGTACAACCTTGCCTGCAGATCCCTTGATAATTAATTTCTTAACAAAACTAAATATTGAATAAAAAATATATAATTTGTTGGTACTTTTAATTTTTTGCGGTTTTGGTTTAATTTTTTTTTACAATTTTATTTTATTTATCAACGGATCTGTATCAATCTATAATCTATACATAGACCCACAAAAAATAAATATTTTATACATGAGTGTATTCAATTATTTACACCACTCTAATTAAAACGTTTATAAAATGGACATAAAACAATAGTTTTAATAAAGGTTGTTTGGTAGTTTACTTCAAATTTTACGGTGACATTGGCAAAAAACATCGAACACCACCTTTTTTTTACATTAACCTTCTTTTTTGTTCTAAAATATTTGAAAGAAGCAATTTTTGTGGTTACAATGGTGTATTACTTTTGGTATGTTACGTAATGATATTTTTGAGGAAAATGCCCCGGATTTGAACAACACCTTTATTCAATCAAAATTGTTGAAAAAAAGTACCTAAAGTAAGTGTTCAAAATAATCACAATTAACAACAAGACAGTGGCCTAAACGATTTTTTAATGCTTGGGTAGCAGTTTGCCGCCAAACGTCTTGAACATTGTGAATTCGATCAATTTTATTCTTTCTCTTAACATGAAGATTCTTCGGTCTATTTTTGTACACGACTGACTTCAAATGACTCCATAAAAAATTAAAAAATAATTGTTAGATCTGGAGACCAGTAGGCCACTCTACTCCCGTCTACAAATCTCTTGTTTTGCTTTTAGTTGTCGATAAAAGATTCTATCCTTTTTTATCAGAATAAGGTTTTATTGCTTATCGAGTACCCCTGTTTCTATTCACAGATAAAAATTTGCCAACGTTAATGTTTTGATTGACTAAAGGTTTTGTTGAATTCCAGGCTATGTTTCTCAAAAATATTATTATGTAACATACCAAAATTAATACATTGTTTAACCACAAAAACAACCTCTTAATTTAAAAAAGATTGGTCACCTTGAGGGGCTCCAAACTACCCAACAACTTTTATTAAAACTATTTTTTTAATATTTTCCATATTTAAAAGTTGCGTTCATTATTCAAGACTTTTGAAGCACACTATATTATATAAACTACGTTTATAACATTAAGACAATTAAGATTCAATTATTAAATCGTGTCCACTAAGTTTACAGACGTCACGTTAGCTTGATGCAAACAAAGCAAATTTCTCCGAGACGGGTATGAATTTATTGAATGGTCTATAAATTATTATATTTAGTATCATATTGCCATAACTTACTTCTAGAACCGTTTTTACCAAACTTTATAGCTAAAGTTTGCTTAATAAACATGATGTGATTCTCTTGAAAATTTTTGCATATGAAAATGTTACTGTTAACATTATTTCTACTGTAGTAACCAAATGCTTATTTCATTTAAAGGTATCTAGAAAACACATCCATAAACCACGAACCACCGATTTCTATTCAGGACATTTCCAAAATATTTGCCGAACTTCTACTGCATTTACAACTTATTTAGAACATTTACTACATTTCCAAATAATTTCTCCTTACTACATACAGAAAATTTACTAAACTTACAGAATATTTACCACATTTACTTCATTTACAGAACATTTACAACATTAAATAAATATTTACAACATTTACAAAACATTTCATATCTTTGTACACCTCATTTATCAAGTATCCAACCCCTCGATTATTTCTTTTAACTTCAATTTCGGCGCTTCAATATTTTTGTACAAATTTACTTACAGTTACTTCGAGCAAAGTACATCAAATTTTGATGTTACTTAGGTGCCTTCATATTCATAAACTATTAGAAAAAAAAATAGATTTTCTTAAAATATACTTAACAATATTTTAATCAAAATATCGTTCTTTATACAAACCTGTTCCGATCTAGTCTCGCGTTTTTTAATATGTGAGAGTGAGAGTCAATATTGTAGGATCATTGATCCTAAACTACATTTCGTTTTATCAGGGCACACTTTGTTACTGCAATTAACAACACTTGCAGTTTATTAAAGGTAATTTATTAAATTTTGCCATTTACTAATGCTAATTATTAAAACGACAAAATGTAGAATGCCACGACTTATTCAAAGAAACAATGTTGTAAATGTTTCTATTGTTTTGACTATATCATGGCTTGCTAGGTTTTTTAAATTGTAATAAGGATTATTGCAAATTGAATATCCTTGAAAAGAAAATTTTAGAAATTATATATTTTTGGAAGTTTGAGACGATATCCTATTTTATTATGTCATGGTTGTTCCCACTTAAAATTAAAATGTTGGATTTTACAATGTTGTTAAACATTAACAATTGTTCGTCTACGTTGTCAGACTTTACTTGAAAAATGTTTTTCGAAATGTTTACACAAGAGCACATATATTAAATATTCAAAATCGTTTTATAATGCAATTCATTTGCTTGATTCGTCTTTGCAGTTTAAAATGTTTTTACTAAGTTGCATTATAAAGATGCATTTATGGACATATTTATGTAAAAATGTAAGAAAGAAATGATTTAAAAGTGTACTTCTCAGCTGATACGCATGAGTAAATCCTTAAGGTTAATACAGATATACAATTTCTGTAAGAAAATCTTATCCGGAGACAAACTTTTCATCTCTTGACTTTTGCAGCAAACATTAGTTGTTAGTTTTTAAGAAAGTAATCGATTTTTTGTGTGGGTATTGTGGAGAGTACAGTAAAAGCAACTTTGGATAATGGATTATTTTAATATACCAATTATTTGAAAGTCTTTGAACTGAAATGAAGGTCGATTAAGTAAAAAGTATGACGTATCAAATTTTCCAATTTCTATTAGCCGTATCGCTCTTCTTGCACGCACAAAAGTGGATAAACCTATTTACAGATAAGATTATCGGTAACAGGTGTGTTTTTTCTTGTCAAATTCCAATGGAATCTTAGTTAATTGTAAAACGTGTAACAATAGATATTTATTCGCGTTGTAGTTGAAAAATTGTATTAAAATTGTAATAATCGGGCGTTTTAGTTTTAAAATGACTTATGCAATTATTTAGTTTAGGTGAAATTATTTACCCGTGATTTGGGGTGCGATTCTTCTTTAAAAGGTACTGTTAATTGTTAATATTTGTGTCGAATCTGTTAAGAATTTATGATCGAAACCATAACATTCATCATTTTTGCATCTGTTGTTTTTTATTCGTAAAGACTTAAAATGGAATAGAATAAAATTAATTGCTAGGAATACTTAAGAAATTGTTGGTCCTTATTCACTCTTGAACTGAAATTCAAATATTTCAATATCTTGAATTTGAAACTAAAAATGAATTTGGTTACATTAAACAAGTTATTTATCAACAAAAAATGTTATGTAGATTGAGATAGTAACTATAAACACCCCGTTATTGATTAAAGAAGTTGTAAAGAGATAAAAAGTATGTTTGATATGTCAAACTTAGTTTTTTAGGCCCTCATCTTAAAAAGAAGATAATTTACGTTGCAATTTTTGTACTCAATTCTCAAAAAGTAAACGGTCGCTTTCTTAAAATCACAATACCGATCGCACGATTTTCGAAAAGTGACCTTTGTTATTGACATTCTTAGCAATAAATGTTACAAACATAACTTTGTTTTAATTAATATTATTATTTTTATAATTTAATAATTTATTTTTACAAACAGAAAGTGATAGCCTAATAACTTTTTCTGATATGTAGGAGAAAACATGTTACGGCCTTGATACACAAATAACTATGTTAGATAAGAATTAAGAGGAATACGTACTACATGCACTATAAGTACAGTATAACTTCAGTTGTCCGGACAGATATCGTTCCGGTACCTGCCTAGATTATTGAGGCGTCCGGATTACTGGAGTGATTTTAATTTATGAAATAAAAGTAACTTATAAATTATCAAAATAAGGTTTATTAATCAAGTCACAAAAATATTATTTTCTCATAAAATAAAAACAAAACTGAACAAAACTCCTAAGTACATGTAACACGTTATGTACATATGTACATGTAATTATAATAATGTATACATACATAATATTATGTATGTTTTCAAAATAAAATATTTTCTACTTCTTTGAAAAATACACATCAATTTTAGTTTGGACCTTTTGGATGCATCTATATCTAACTGCTTCGCACTCACTAATAATGATTATTACACATCTTTCAAGGTGGGTGTTTTAGAAGGCGACGCTTCCAGGTTACTAGATGCTGGGGGGTGGCCTATAGGAGTCAGCGTAAGAGATTTTGTATTCGACAGACCTCGTGCGTCGGTCCCTTTTCGTCAACGGAAGCCTCTTCAGGATCCTCCAGACACATTGGAAAACTAAAGGTATACTACCAGAATGTCAGAGGACTGCGCACGAAGCTTGCCGATTTACGTTACTCGTTATCCATATGTCAATATGATGTGGTGGTGTTAACTGAAACCTGGTTAAACGACTCAATCACAGACGGCGAGCTCTCCTTCGGCTCTTACAACATATTTCGAGCGGATCGTGATGCTATGGCCTCCGGGAAGACTCGTGGTGGTGGAGTTTTAATAGCTGTGAAGAATGACGTACGCAGTAGTGTCTTGGATGCATCCACATTGCCTGGCCTGTGCGAGGATTTGTGGTTGGTTGTATCTGGAAAATGTGGGCCCGAAATAGTTCTGGGTTGTGTGTATATTCCCCATCGTCGGACGTTGGGGTTTATGTACATTATTGTTCATATATTGAAACCTGCATCAAAATTTTCCAAAAGCGCGACTGTTGTGTTTTGGAGACTTTAACCTTCCAAGCGTGAACTGGAACAATGACGGCTCGGGTATCGGGAACGCGACAGTAGCAAAATATTTATTGAGAACTTATGCCTACTAAATCTACATCAAAAAACCTCATTTCTAACGTGTTTTGGTCTCAGTATTGGATCTTGTGATTACAAACTGTGATAATTTGTGTTGTGATTTAGCTCCAAACGCTCTTTAGCGTGCGATTTGTATCACCCTGCAATCGAGTGTAGTTGCGAAATTGCTACACCTAGGTTTCTACTGACTGACGAACTTATTTTAAATTTTAAAAAGAGCCGACTTTGAGCTTATCGATAAACTTTTAAGTGAAACTCCTTGGGACGCTCATTTCTATAATCGTGACATTGACAGCTGTGTGTTTTTGTTGTATGAACATATTTACAATTTATGTGAGCACTTAGTTCCAAAACGCAAGCTACGTAGCAAGCCAACTTTTCCTCCTTGGTTCAGTGGAGAGCTAAAATCATTGATATGCCGCAAACGTCGTGAACACTTTCTTTATAAGTCAACGGCCAATTTCTCTCATTACTTGACATTCACCGAATTGAGAAGTGTATGTGTGAGTTTAATTAAACGCGATTACGAGCGGTATGTATCGTCTCTAGAAGAGGACCTTCTGACCAGTAACAATCCAAAACCATTTTGGTCATATGTAAACAGTCGAAGGAATTGCGTTGGTATACCGGATTCCATGAGACTCAACGGCCGGGTTCTCGTCGATGGTCATGACATCGCTAATGCCTTCGCCGACTATTTTGCCTCGGTCTTTTCAACCTCGTCTTGTTCTCGAGATGCCGATGAAGTACATCCATGCCATAATGCTAACTTGACTTTTAATTTATCTACTATGCATATCTCCATAAACGACGTATATGAAGCTATGCTTAAAACTAATCCCACCAAAAGCCCAGGACCTGATGGCTTGCCTTCTCTGTTTACACGAAGATGCGCATTTGGACTTACTAGACCTCTGTGGCTCATATTTAACAGATCGTTGTCGGAAGGATTTTTCCCGAGTACCTGGAAAACCGCATTTATAAAGCCGCTATTCAAGACCGGTGTAAGGTCCGATATTCTTAATTATCGCCCAATATCGCTTCTGAGCATTTTCTCCAAAGTATTTGAATCCTTAATACTTGCTCAGCTTCGTCCTTCTTTAAGTCAGCTGATCGACGGCAGACAGCACGGTTTCATGAGTAATCGGTCCACCACTACCAACTTAGTGCTCTACCAAGACTTCATCTCCAATCGATGGAGGCCGGATTAGAAGTCGACAGCATATACACCGATTTCGTCAAGGCCTTCGATAGAGTTGACCATGGTTTGTTATTGAAGAAACTCAGAAGTTTTGGGTTCGGTGGCAGTTTACTCAATTGGTTCGAATCGTATTTAGCTAGTCGTACCCAGCGTGTAAAAATCAGCAGCTATTTGTCGCGTGAAGTGTTTGTTACTTCCGGTGTGCCACAGGGGTCACACCTCGGCCCCTTCTGTTTAATTTGTTTGTGAATGACTTAAGCATATGTTTTGTTAACTCTATGTTTTTAATGTACGCAGACGATCTCAAAATCTATAAATCTATCCGGGACATCAATGATCACAACCTGCTTCAAATTGATCTACATCGACTCTCAACGTGGTGTGCTGATAACGGTCTTCTTTTAAACCATAACAAGTGCTTCTTTATTACTTTTACGCGTTGCAATCGTTCTCCGCGGACATACACTCTACACGATCGGGAGTTATGTAAGAAGATAACTGTGAAAGACTTAGGCACAATTTTTAATACAAAACTAGATTGGACTGATCATGTCAATGAAGTAGTCTTGCGCGCGTATAGACAGCTTGGTTTCATCACGCGAAATACGCGAGACTTCCAAAACGTCAGGTCAATCAATATCCTGTATTGTTCGTTAGTACGGTCCATACTTGAGTACTGTTCAGTGGTGTGGTCACCTTCACAAGCAATGTTATGCGACGCTTTAGAGAAAGTCCAGAGAAGATACTTTCGATACATTGGCTTTCGAATGGGCATTCCAGCGGATCACGTGAATTTCACAGAGATGCAAAACCTTCTCTCGTTACCAAGCCTGTCTGCTCGACGAGAGACACTTGAATTATCATTTTTATTCAAAATTGTCCGCAATGAAATTGATTGCTGTGATCTGCTGGCACTGATAGGATTCGCGGTGCCTCCGAGAACCTTGAGAAATGCCAACACTTTCCACGTTGAACGCTGTAGAACAAATCAGAGAATGTCTGCCCCATTAGTGCGCGCCTGCTCCACTGCTAACTCTAAAGGCGATATTTTTATTTAAAGAAGTTGACCTGGCTGCATTCATGAGAAGAAGTTTTTTTTTTTTTTTTTTAAATACTCTTATTGTATGTATGTATTGTATGTTTATTTTAATATTGATTCAATGTAGCAATGAGCTCAGTGCTCGTATATGAATATATGAATATATCAGTTGCCTTGTCTTTAAGCCTTTTCAAAAGCAATAAATCTTCAAGGGAAGATTATTCTTCTCAGTCCACCTGATAGCTAGTGAAAACGCTTTGACAGCATCTGCATGTTTCACTTTCTCCATATTTACATCACTTTCTGATTCAGAAGATTCTTTCGTATTTTCAGTTAAATCAATGACAAACTCGTCTTCTCCCACAGCCCATTTTGTGATGTTTTCGCTGTTTAAATTATTTTCTCGGCCAAGGATCTTTAAGGGCTCTGTAATTTGTTTCAAATCTTTCTGACCTATTGGGCAAAGCTTCTTTTGTAGTTCTGCCAGTGGAATATTCTTGTCATCTGATTCTTCTGGTTCCGAAATATCGGGCCATAAATTTGCCCAACTTCTCCAAAATACTGGAGTGTCCGGGCTAGCGACTGTCCGAACTATCGAAGTTGTACTGTATTTTAAAACAGCTTATAATGTTAAATGTTTGAAATATACCAGCAATACGAATGCAATTTTCCTATATCACGGCTGCCATAATAATCTGTTTATTTAGCAAATAACGCATCATTTAAAAATATACTATGAAAATTTGAACCTTTTTCTACATTGTTTTCTAATTGTAAATGATAACGATGTAATAACGTATTAAATATTTGGGATTTTGCATTTTATTTCACCCAAACGATTTTATTTCATTTCTACCGAACGCCACATTTTATCAAAAAAATAAACCCATCATTTTGTGAAGAATGTTATTCTGAATATTCACAAAAATAAAATTATGAAAATAACGTTGGTAGACGGCGTCATCTGTCAGTGTTCTTGTAATATGCTGGGGAAATGCTTCCAGTTCGAGTAAGACGGTTTGAGGGACAAGGATAGCAAATGCTGACGTTTATTTATATCGGTGAAACTGTTGAAAACTTATTTTTCGGTTATCGTAAAGGTATCATATATCAGTGTGTAGTTTCATTAATATTTATAAATCGAATATCCGGATAAAAGAATAAAATTTGTGGATAAAAACAAAATACTACTTATTAGGTATTAGAAAAGATTTTAGATAAATATTTTTTAATTACCAGAAAATTATTATAAAGTGACTAATTATTGTTCATTCTTATTTACTTATATAAAATGTGAAAACATATATTTCGTTATCAAAAGAATATTGGTAAATATTCAAACGCAAATAGCTCTTACAATTTGTTGCAAAACAATAAAAAAATACTGATTTTCTGATTATTTGTTATTTTCAAAGCGTTCCATGTATGCAGTGACATTTTAGCGATTTTAAAAATCTACTCATTTTTTGTTTGAATCACCATCTTCCGTTTGGTCAATAATTTCTTGGTTTTTTTGTATGGGGTAACACTTAACCTTTACACAGAAAAATGCAATTAATTTTACTTTGCTGCACTTGTTTTATGTATTGCGATAAAAGAAAATTAGAAATAAACTAAATTAAACAGGAATACATTTGTTTTATCATAATAATAATATGTACTAAAATATTTATAATAATTAATTAATAATAATAATAAAATACAAATAAAAGAACTTTATCTTAAACAATCGTTTTGCGCAAAACTCTTCATTACTCCGATACTAAGAAACGTATAAAAGAGTATCAAAAGTGTGCGGTGACGTAAAACATTTTGCTCGAAAAATACAATAAACAGGGTATAGAAAATGTGTCGCAGCTTACAAAATTTTAATAGAAAAAGTAAAAAAAGAACCCATGCGATCAATGTAACTATTTTAAAACGGATCCAGGTACCTGGTTTTTGAACCGTCGCGTGCTGTCAGTTCCTTTAAATATTTTAAGATTTGAATTAAAAGAGGAAAACGAAAGTTGTGTTTTAGAAAAATAGTTTAAATAACAGTTATAGACAATAAAATATTGCATTGTAGCATAACTTTTTGCATGATTAATTTTTTTGTTATAGTTAAAAATATGACTGTCCCGTGATTACCGTGCCTCAGTAATTACTTATCGGCTCAAACAATAGGTTGGGTAATTTGAAAATCTATGTATGTTAATGGCTCTTGTGACTCATCAGATTTTGAACAATAATCTAATCAGATCTGTGCTATTATAAATAACACCTAAATTCCAACAATCGTTATAAGATGTGGAGCTGGCTACCATAAAGGAGTTGTTTCACTAAATTACAATTACGGCAACTGGTGGTCTTTCTGCGCGAACATGCAGTGTAAAAGTTCGAAGCCGTCGACAAATTTCTGCGATATTCCAGCCACTGTCAGCTTCCGAACTGCAATATTTATTAATTATTATATCAATCACGAGATTGTGTATCGTTCTATACGGTATTTAGACAAAACTTAGTGCTTTGTTGCTGTAGTTTTATTTTTTTTTCCAGAATGCTTATTTTTTTTTATAGTTGTGTACATTTTATGGAAGATTTAATAGCATAATTTTAATAGAAATAAATACAAAATTGAAATTCTACCACAATCACGACAAAGTCCCTTCTTATATTTACCAATTTAAATTAAAATATTGCGATAACTTGAAAATTTGATCTAATTTTATAGGTACTTTAAAACCTTTCCTCTTAAACGACATCACAAGAAAACTGCTGTTGAAACCGGAAATTTGCATACATTCTTCTGATAAGATTTTTTTATGAAAGCAGACGGATTTATTATTATTTTTTTTAATTTTAATGACTTTCTTGACACAAAACAATTTTGTCAAAATATCTTCGTATACTTCTAAAAACAGGAAAAACCATGAAGCTATCGTGAGATCACACGTTTTAGTTGTCCGCAATCAGCTGTTGTGGTGACGTAGTCGTGACGTACTTGGAAACGACTAATTGCAAAATCAAATATGCAAAAGTAAAAAAAAACTCGATTATTTACTAAGTAGAAAAAGGAAATATAGAATTGGTATTTTTTTATAAAATAAAATGAAATCATGTTTTTTAGTTATTTCAATTAAGATTGACGTATTTAACAAATGTGAATCTTCATCTTGTCTTGTCCTCTACTTTCACAATAATCCCTGCTTGTTTATTTTAAAGCCTTTTGATTGATTTTCGACTACAACTAATCTGTTCTTATCGGCTTTTATTTTACGAGTATACCGGTATAGTATAACATTTGAGATTTTAAGTAGTCATTACAAACATAAATTTTTAAAGATTAACTTTAATAATTAAAAAATGTTGTTTTGTTAAAAAGTTTTCGTTTTTAGCTAAAACACAGTATCTACACGTTTCGTAGATCGGAGAAAATGAATGTTGTACGTTTTTTAGTTTTGCAATTTATTTAACGTAATTCTTTTTTAAAGAAGATATTCCAACTGTTAAACTTTGTATAAGTTAATTTGAAAAGTATATAAGTGTATATGAAGTGTTCAGTCACATTAATTATTTTTTCCAAAAAGGTAAAAATTCGTAAAAAAATGTAGATACTGTCGTGTTTTAGCTAAGCAAGTCAGAATTATAAATCGGTTTTTCTTTGTTTTGTATTGAGTTTATTATTTTGCCACTGAAGAATGATACTTCTGGACTCTTAACGCTAAAACACTTTTTATGAGTTTTAATTCACATAAAACGTTTTTTTAATGTCACGTAAATATAATTAGTAGACATAGAATAGACATTACATAAAATTTATCAATAGGATGTCAACTTTTAGATCATTTATCTCTCCAACTTTTTGCTTTTGAAAAATTGCATTTGATGTCCTCGGCGTGTTTATGTGAAGTTTCGCACCTGATAATTTGATTCTTTCAAATTCTACAACTTTTAAACATATATAAGCTGCAATGTTAAATTTGATTACCTCTTTTCCGTTATTTAATAAAGACGTTCGTTAATTTTTTATCTACGTTTCATCTACGATTTTGGAATATTTTCTTACTTTAATTAAAATTGCCAAAATAATTTCTAACGTGAATGCAGGGTGAATCACCACTAACGGAACGGAAGTTTATAACGAAACTGTAAAAGTTTTACAAGTTTTGTCATTTTAGTAGCTTGCAGGTTAAATATATACAATATGTCCCAAAAAGCGTGATGTATTAAAGTTATATTTTTCTTACGGAACACTGTATTTAATTGTGTTTTTTTAATTACCCGTAAAAATAATGTATACTTATAATATATACACAGAGTGTTCTAAGTTTCGTCGACTTTTGTCAAATATGAAGTGTTAACAAAGGTTCTTCTAATCCAACAAGTAAAAAATTTACTCTTACATCTAAATAGTTGGACATACTCTATACTTCAAAATAATTTTAAAATGTAGTATTTATCAGGGTACATGCTACTAAAATGTCGAAACATTTATTGTTTTACTATGAACCTCCGTCCGTTGGTTGTGATTCACCCTATATATGTTAAAATCATCAATTTCGGCATTAAATGGTGACCGTAGTTACCTAACCTGGTGACGCAATGGAGCAATTCGACACCAGGGGTTGTGCAGCTGTATGAAGGGGGGGTAGGAGCATAGGCGCATCGGTTCTTTATAGTTTGACAAAATTATATATTATTTCTTTCTGTACTAAATTCCTAAATATTGGTCATTAAAGTTTGCATAATACCTGATCTCTCGTCTGGAAATAAATAAGCACTTTTTTGCATTTAACGTTCACTTTAATAATAATTCTTGTAGTAGGTAATTTAAATGATGTGTAACGCCCCTGTAAGTGTATGTATTATTTTCGCTCCTCATATTCGTATCGTAAGTTGTTTTTCATATTCGTTAGTTTGCTTCGTTATTGTTAGAGACTTCTGCATTTGTATTCCTGCATTTTGCACAAAAAATCGTTGATTGGGTTCAACTAAACGAAACGGTTGTACTAAAAGAGAAAGAAAGTCAGTAGAACTGAAGAGAAATACGTACTAGCAGTGCACCAGCGCTAAACCATGCACTATAAATATCATTAAAACAGTTTTTAATTTGAAATGTTTCAAGCAAAACTTAATGTTTTATGAAAAACAAAACTTGGGGCTTTGTCGCTGTATTATTACTGAATTTGTACATTTTATGGCATTTTTAACACCATAATTTTAATAGAAATAAATACAAAGTCAAAATTTTACCACAACCACGACAAAGTCTCTTCTTATGTCTTCCAATTTAAATCAAAACATTGCTGATAACTTGAAAATTTGTGGCAATTTTATTAGGTACTTCAACACCATTCGACGTATTAAAATGCTTACTTAAGTGAATGATTTAGCGGTAGCGCACTGCTAGTACGTATTTCTCTTAAGTGTTCATCGGGAATTTAAACATGTTATTTTTTGGTTGAAAAATTTATCACTCGAAAATAATTGACTTTCAGAAAAAACTTTATAGAACAAAAGTTGCTTAAAATAAGTTAATTTTTCCATTCCCGTACTTGTTTTAATGTAATATTTTTCACCCCCGAGAAGGGTGGCATCTCCCCCGGGGAAAAAGCAACTCCCGGCACAGGGTCATCTTTGAAGTAGAATCTAAATCCTAATTTTTAGCAAAATCGGTGCTGCTTGGACAAATTACCCGGGAAAATGGTCATTGACTGGACTATAGTATTTTTTTAGAAAACTAGCAATCGTTAATTGAAATCATATATAATATTTTTTCTGCAAGAAAACTATGGCAAGCCAGAATCCAGAGTTATATCAATTTTTCATTGTTACTACAAATAAGTGTTATCGTAACACGCCCGAAAATTAATTTGCATTAAAGCAACTTCATTGTTACTATTTTTTTTAGTTGAGAATATTTTTTTCTCAAATTAATTTAGTATTATGTTGGAGGATAGCAAAAGAACTTAAAACGCCCTTTTTTTTTGTATAAAACTGCCGATGTTTCTTCCCATCATGGAAGGGCTTTACCAGGATAATTTTTATTAAGCAAGCGATAGTCAGTGTCAACACTTTATGTACTCAGATTGAAAATGTAATATTTTTTGAAATCTGCTTAGCTTTTTCGCAATGTTGAAAAGTTCACTGCCGACATCTTATACACGGGTCATAGGGATTTAGCATTGTGAACTGTTTTTTTTCCCAATTCCTGCTTGCTCTTTCATGTGACAAAAATGGTTTTGGTATCAGCTGAATTACACGGTCTTTTTTAAAATTCATCAATAAAATTAGTAATTTTTGATGTTTAAGATGAATCAATCATTAATAAAAGTCATAACAATTCAGGTTTCATTTGAAAATGGTTTATTTGAACCAAGAGAAGGTTTTTATGGTGAAAACCTTATTTTAGCTTCATTTTGATACCAAAACCATTAACCTATGACCCGTTTTCAAAAGCACCACTACAGATTTCTACAAATAGCTAATTTTTATATTTTTTCAATTGTTGCATAAATTGTTTTGTAATTCCTAACTTCATTTCTCATATCATCACCTAAAATCGCAATTTTTTTCTGTTTTTAAGTTTTTAGTTTAATTGTAGCGCTTATTTTTTAATTAGTAGTTTTTAATTTTGCTTATTTATTGTTATTTTATTTAACCTCTGCACTTTGATAGTATTAATATACTTTGTTCAAGTTTGCTTTGTGCATAAATGCAACTTAACACTTTCGAGATCATAAAATTACGGTACAATAAGCATCTTACTTTTTGGAATTCAAGGTAATGTAAATGATGTAAAGTACATAGATGAAAATCTTTTTAAGTGCGTTAGATTAATCCAATAAGTGTACCAAAAGAACCTCAAAAAATTGGAATCGTTCTCTAACCATTCAAAAGTTATTACTGTTTTTATTTATAACAAATTAATATGTACTTAAATCAAACTTTAAATCTGCGAACTACCAAATTAAGTGCTTATCTAAAACGAAATGGCAAAATATAAATACCGATTTATTTATAAAGAAAATTAATACCGTCAATATTTCTTTTTTTCTTTAGAAACATTCTTTATTTATATGAACGTACGTTTTAATATATTTTCAGTCTGAATGTTGTCCCGCTCTGAAGCTTGACGTCAACTGTATTCACCCGTTACAACAAACGATATTTCTATGGAATTGAAATAAATGATTAAGATTATCTTAAAGTCAGTCCACATCGTTCAATTTTTACTTGGACATCTCAAATTTTTCTGACTATGAATTGCATGCGAACTTTACAAAAAACAAGTATACAGGGTGTTCCAGAATAAGTGCAGCAGCCGTTAACCATATTTTCGGTTAAGTTAACTGTTCCCAGTACCGAAAGAATAGGATGAAAAAAACTTTCGAGTTGTAAAAGTTTGGAATTGACCAATTACGAAAATCTTGCCGCTACATATTTTTGAGTCGCTAGGAAAAAGAAATTTTTTTTTCAAATAAACCCATTTTTAAATTGCCGCGTTTTACTTGGCAACTGAGTTGGCAACATAACTTACACCTAAAGATTAGTAAGAAAGTTTTTCTCGATTGGTGAGGCTAAAACCTTTATAAATTAAATTCTATTCCACTTAAATTTTTTTCTTTTAACTACATTATGTTATTTCTCATTTGCAATTCTCGGCTCTTACACTAATTCTGGGACATCCTATATAGAGATCTTTTACAATATATACTGTGTGTTCCAGGGAAAAGTTGACATAGATGTCTTCTATGTTAAATTAAAAATTAATGCATACCTTTTTTCTGAACAATGAGAGCACAATATAGCAACATATTTTATTAGATAGATAAATGAGAACAAATTTATGTTGTAATGTAAGTGTTTAAAGTGTATTTTTAATTTTTAAAAAAACAGTACAATTTTTATGATTTACGCCACTTAATCCGGGTTCGATAACGATTGCCGTAATGTTTTTTTTTATTATTAACATTATTATCCATTTTGTTATTGATACATTTTTTATAAAATGAGTTTAAATTTTCAACTCTTTTTTCAAAATGTTAAATTGACTTTCCAAAATTGTATTATAATGGAATCGATGATAAAGTTAATTAAAAAAAATACTGCAATTGGAATTAAGGAGCGCAAAACACTACTAGGCAACAATTGGGTGTTGAGTTGTTTTCTCAAAATTGATAAATAAAATTTGTGGGTATTTACCAATACTGTTAAAATAAAAAAAATGTTGATGACCGTTTTGGAGAATTACTCTTAGAAATTTAAAAAACCATTTTCTCGCTTAAAACAAATTTGTGACGTGTGACTTCCAGAGTCATATAAGTAACCGTCGCTGCCCTGCTGTTCGTGTGATTGCCACTACGTTCCGCTAAATATAAATTAGTTGAACTTCAATAATGATTAGAATACAAAAACGTACAAATTTAATAAGTCTAAAACAATGGAAAACACCCAATTAATCAATTTGTCCACGAAATTCGCTTAATACACGAACATTCATTCGGTTAATAAATAAGAATTTATACAAAATAACTAGTTTTTTCTATTTTAGGTAACTTACAGAGCTATAAAACCACCCAACTGAGTTCTTTTATAGAAATAGAACAATTTTATTCCGAACGTTGGTAACACTGATTTGATATTAAACGTCAAAGCTGTCGTTACGTTCGGGTTGCGTTAATTTAAATTGTAATTAATGTTAAGTTAGATTTGTTTATCTACTTATCTTTATTTCCACCTATCTTTTTTAAATTGAACGTATGATAAATGTACTAATTAAACTTAAACTAGCATTTAAACCAAACTTTAATGAAAATATTACCACCCTAGCAATTATCTTTCAAAATTCCCTAAATTTAAAAACTCGCAAAATTGTATTTTAAAATTAATCTGAAAAGCCCAAAATAAAAAAAATAGTATAAAGAATTCGTTTCAGAAGGCATTTTAGCTGTACTCGTCTTATAAAATGCGTCTTCTGAAACTAGTTCTTTAATATACTATTACTGATTTTTTATTAAAATACGCTTTACTTACATCAATTTTAATTTAACATAGTAAATTCCTATATGAACTTTTCCATGGGTATATCAATCGAAAGTGAAAGATTATGTAGAGTGAATATTGTTCAATTTAAACAAAATAGAAAGTTTCTTTTTATATTATTTGATGCAGCCGATAAAATCCACTTAGTGTATAAATTGGCAATTTGAGTATTATTAGGTTTGTCTGTGTCTTAGAATTTGCATCTCAAATTTGATTATTCTTGTTGCGCATCTGTACAGATTGGTTCATTATAAAGTGTTTTACTTGTAGTAATGACATGGCATTGACATCTTATTAAACCATGTAGAACGTGTTGAAACTGTAATCAGATTTACTTCTATATATTCAGATTGGTATCTAAATTACATATCATCGTATAAGAAAATGCATTTTTTAAATAAATTGAATAAATTCAAGACAATACTTTTCGCTAAATAGCAGCTTGAAGAGGTTTTTATTTTATTATAGTATTCTTAATTCTAAAGTTCTGCGAATGAATTATTTTTAATAAATTATTTTGAGTTGGAGCGCATGATTATTATCATAATTGCAGATTCACGAATAGCACCACATTCTGTGTTTTGTTCATTCGTGTAGGATTAAAAAGGGAAATATAAAACAAAGGTCTTTGTTTGATATATACTGCCAGTTTTTAGGTATGGTTACCAACACGATAATATCTAACCACCAGTTGAAAGAGTCGTGTTGGAAGTTATAGAAGTACACATTGAAGAGATCTGACGTAAAGCTGAAACCTCAGTTACGATAAAAAGAACATCGCAATTAAAATGACAATGAATTGGACAACAAAGAACAAGAGAAAATGAAAATTCGAAAATTAAAAGGGAACCATGAAATCCTTAGTTAAACAAATATATCAGCCAAGACTATCTTAACAATTCTAATAAGTTGCCACTGTAAAACTTACAGTGAAAATTGTGTGAGTACTATGAACAACTACGAAATTCTAGACATGAATATTCTCGAAAAAAAAACACCTACACTTCGTTTAAGTGGGTAGAGGCAAAACGTATTTATTTTAAAATTAACAATTGCTAATTTGCAAATTAATTTATTTCTTTTAGTTTATTCAATTATGATTCAAACTAAATTATCCATTGCAACATAAAAAACAAGCTTTATCAGGCTTTCGAAGACATAAATCTAAATCTTCACTTATGTAACAAATACGACACTGCAATTCTAATTTTGAAATGCGCTACTCTTGTAATAAATAACTGTTTTAACAACATTGTAAGTAACTTAAAGTTCAAGTGTTAAGTTGAAATTGTACGTGAGGTACGTTCTACATTTTCTTTAACAAAGTATAGAAACAATTCAGTTTTTAATCAATTGTTCAAACAACTAAAACGAATTGGGTAAAATCTATTCAATCCGCTAATGGCCTTAATTTCGTATCGATCTGATAATTGTCACGAACCACTATGAGTTTATAGTGCTAACAACGTCTATAAAAAGGAGCAAATTGTTCGTCCGGTTAACAGTTTTATCTTGAAGTTATTCTACTATTTTTCTTTTTCAAATAACATTTTTATTGATTCTGTTACAATGTATTTTCGTATTTAAACGATAGTTACATAAATTTAAGTGCACTAAATATAATTAATATACAAAGTCTGTTTTGTGTTGTGGTTTAGTTCTCATAGTCCTAAAATACAAAGTCGTGATGATTAACGTTTTAAATAAGCTTTCCAAAAATATGTCATACGCACTACTTCATTAGTTGAAGTGTCTCGTAAAATAATTGGACAAGGAAGAAAACAGCTTTGTCTGAGATTTAACGAAAGTTATATAACTAAATTTTAATTTAACGTTCAAGCTTTTTATACATAATTATGTTTAAAAAAAATTATCATGAAATTAAAAACACGAACTTGTTTTGTGGGGATTGAATCGCTTTTATGAAGTTGATTTACATTTACATGTTACAGCCTTTCAATGGTATTATAGATATGACCTACTACCTACATACTATATCTAACAAGCCGCAGTGTACGGTTATCCACAATTGTTGAGGAAACGAGTAAACAGAATTGTAAATGACTACAAAAGAGCTTCATTATTCGTAAATGAATGAATGTAAAGGTCAGTTGTTTGAAGCGCTCATTGCAATCCTTGTAAACTCTATTGTTAAATCAAACACAATTTCTATTATGTACATGGGCCAAAGGAATTAAAAACGATTGCGGAAATTTAAATAAAATCATAAGCTTTTTAGTTAAAAATGTACTGTTCAATGTATCATTCGTAATTGAAAGTAAACATTTTTTTGTGGAGAACTCTTCTGTATTATTAGGGAAAAAAATGGAGACTATCCCAATTTATTTATTTATTCGTATGGTACATTATTTTCATTATTGTATTGTGATGTAAGTGTTATACAGGGTGTCCCAGAGATCACTCCCCAAGCTTGTATTTCCGTTATTTTTTATTTTTTTATTATTTTTATTATTTTCGTAAATGAGATTAAATTCTCTATAAGATAAGCAAATACAATTTTCAAATTCTGCACTAATATAATGGTAGCGGTAATCAACTTTTTTTCTTCAAATAGCATAATATACTTTTTTCTTCAAGCGACAATAAAACGGCGTGTTATTGAACTACTGGCAGACGCCAAAAACGCTTTTACTGTCTAAACATTAAAAGCAACAGTTCTTTTGTTTTCACAACTATTTAGAGGTTGGTACCTCGGTTATTTCATATTGTGAATGTAACACTTGAGAATCTCGAAAATTTGAAAACAACACATAAAAACTAGCAATAAACGCTTGAAGAAAAATTAATATATTTCACTTGAGTTAAAAAATATAATTGTTTCGCTTAACTTTTAAGCTCAACAATTATATTGTTTAATTCAAGTAAAATAATCTACTATTTTTAATATTTCAGATAGTACCTTTTATTCTCTTTACAACCATATAAAAAAATTTGGGTCTTACATAAGAATTTTTGTTAGAAAAACACGATTAATAGTTGAAGGTAGGTTTACCATAAAAATAACTGATTTTTGTCATTTTTATCTAGGAACAATGCGTAACGTTAGTAGTCAAACTGATTTCCCCAATTTTTGAGTGTTCCGTTTTTTACGCATTGTTTTTATAGGCTCCTAGATAAAAATGACAAAAATCAGTTATTTCCATGGCAAACCTACGTTCAACTATTAATCGTATTTTTCTAAGAAAAATTCTTATGCCAGACAAAATATTTTTTTATATGGTTGTAAAGAGAATAAAAGGTATATGGTTGAATACCGCTACCATTATATGAGTGCACAATTTGAAAATTGTATTTACTTATGTTATAGAGAATTTATTCTCATTTACGAAAATTAAAAAAAATAATAAAAATTAAAAATAACGGAAATACAAGCCTGGGGAGTGATCTCTGGGACACCCTGTATATGGTATCTTAGAAGATAAGTATAAACCTGTATAAACATAAAATATAACAGCACAGCCATTGCAAGACGACATAAATGGACCGGTCACGACAATGACGAAAAAAATAGTAGGATAAAGAAATAGCAAACAAGATAATGGAAAAACAGATAATCAGGACAGAGAATACAAAATATTGCCTACTTTCAGATGTCCTTCAGATACAGCTTGGTACGTTACGTTATAAATGTTGAGTTGCACTTCGAATGCGATTTAGTTTTGACCAATTTTTTTTTTTTTTATTAAAGCCCGGGACTTCTATTGTTGGATCAACAATAACATGTTTACTGAAAAAACAACAGGACTTTGACATTTAAGTCTTTTGGCTGGAGGGTTCTCAAAATCGTTCCAAAATGGTAAGCTGTTCGATGGAGTGATATTACAAAGAACAGGAAGCCAGTCGAGAGGAGTAGATGTAATGGTTTCATTAAATATACCGTAACGGGGTAAAGGTAAAGGCAGATAATATAAGAGAAAATGGAAAGAGTATACTGTTGGCGAAGATGAGTTCATTTAAAGATGAAAGTGGTTTTAAAAATTGAATACAAACTAGAAAGGAAACTGATATTTACATTGACAACGAAAAAGGAACAAAAGATTCAATCGGAAATTAGAAAAAAAGCAAAAGAAGAAAGGAAAATGGAATAAAGTTAAATTAGAGTGTAAAAGTGTAATTGTAAATGTCAGATAGGAATTAAAGAAGGAAGGGAAACTAATAGCTAAAAATGAAGTAGAAAAATATTTCGATGCATAATTTGGAAATGGACAATATTATGCAAATCACTGAACGCGAAAGTAAAATAGCAAAATCGATTGTTGATAGTATAAGAGGAAAAGAAGTCGAATTACAAGAAGTATTTGAAAAAAAAAATGAGAGGGATAAAAAGAACCAAAGAAAAAGGGAAAGGAATTAGATAAATTAAGAAAAATTAATATAATAATATACAGTGGAGTAGGAAAAGAAACAAAAGCAGCATTTGGAGTATGATGCATAATAAAGAAAAATGCAGAGGAACAAATTAAAGACTGGAAAGCGTACAATGAACTTATAATCACAGTGGAATTAATGGAGAAATTAACAGAGGTGAGAATACGAAAAACTCGAATTTTGAAAAAAAATGCAATCGGACAAGTAAAAGGAAAAATATTTATAATTTCAATTGGGAAGTAGTATAGAAAAATAAATAGAAATAGTAATGGAAGAAGGGCGTTAATATTTTGTATTGTAGATGACTTAATAATTACAAATACACTATTTCCACACAAAGAAATATTTAAATTTATGAGAGAGAACGAGAAGTGGGAATGAAAGATTCTGAACAGTGAAATTAGGACCGGAAATTTCTAACAACCGCTTTATAAAAAGTAAAAGGAGGTTGACAAAATACAAAAGGTGGAAGAATATGAGAATGAAATGCACAACATCCGAAGCGTAGAAGAAGAAGAATAACAATAGGAAACAAACATCATGGTGGTTATGGAGACGAAAGACACAAATTTAGAAAAAGAAAGAGTAGGAGAAGTTGTCTAACAGGCAATATAGAAAAAAATTCAGCAAATATAAACATTAATGTTCCAAGTTCAAATAAATGATCAAAATTGCGAAGGAGCCATGGAAGAAAAAATGGAAAAAAAGTGTAAGAAAAATTATGCTATAATAGAATACTGAATAGAATAGAATAGAACAGAGAAGGACACAAGAGTAATAAAAGACAAACTGGAGAAACCATAACAGAAGAAACAAAAACAAAAGACGAAACAGAACACATTGATATATTACCAGAAGCAGAAGAAGTAATAAACAACGGCAAAGTGGCGTGATATCAAAAAATTGAAAACAAATATGGGCTTAAGACACTCCTCCGAATGGACATAACGTCGAATGGACGCAACGTCGAAACGAATTATCGGACATATCGCCGAAACTGGATATAACGCGAAATCACCTGTTAGACACAATGCCGAAAATGGCGTGTTTTTTGTGTTAAAAGGAATTAATCTTAAGTAGGGTATTTAAAAATAAACTTGTTTTTACGTAAATTTATTTTAATCAATTTAAGTTGTTTTAATGTGATTGGGGGCAAACGGTGTTGGTTGGTAGGTTACAGTTATTATAATATCTTTCTTTAAACATTTTGGTTTTGACGTTGTGTTCACATTCGGCGTTGTGTCCATTTTCGACGTTGTGTCCAGCATGTGATTTTGGTGTTATGCCCAGTTTCGACGATACGTCCATTCGGCGAAGTTTCGACGTTGTGTCCAAGTTTCGGCGTTGTATTTATTCGATGTTATGTTCATTCGGCGAAGTACCCACCACTCATAAAACGCCTCGTCATGCGGACTCGTTTTATTAGAAGCAATTTGTTTGGTCGAGTTGCCTAGCAACAAAAATTTTCGTTAAAATTTAATCGGAGAAAAAGAAAGCTCTCGTATAATTAATTATATGTGAAAATTCAAAAACAAAACCGCGTAACAAATTTTTGATATTGTGACTTTTTTTATAATCGGATTTAGAAATGTTCTTGTCAAAAATTAAAAAAAAAAACCACTTTCAATAAATTTTCTCTAAAACGGCTTTAATGATTTTTAAAATTTGCATACGTATAGTATATTACAATTAAAGGAAAATTTCATCCTTTAACTTTAATTTAAAAAAGTTTCTTATTATATTCGAGAATGTGCCGGAGCACCATCCATTTTCCACCAAGGTTTAACAATATTAAACCTTTCAATTGCTGGAATTATGTACTCTCGTAATAAACCCAAAAACTTTACAGCTGTTAAATTTCCATCAATAAAAAATGGACCAATAAGAGAGTTAACATTAACCTTTTGGGGTACTGTGTTCGAGTTAAGTTTTGAATATGGGGATTGGTACAGGGCCAGTATCTGGATTAATAAAAGGGACATTTGTGATTTTGTTATGAAAAAATAAAGGATTTAGTACAAACCGGAAATTTTAGAGTTTATTTATTTAATCGTATGGTACATTTTAAATATTGTATTGTGATGTAGGTGTTATGTACGATGCCCCAGAAGATCAGTATAAACCTGTACAGTGTGGTGACGAAACCGTGTGCAATTGTGGATTGGTTCGTCTTGGCAAAACATTTGCTTCAAGGTTTAGGAAAACCACTAAAACCTAAACATGCCAAACCTTACCCACCGTAGTATTCATATGTAATAATATTAACCAAGTGTGTAAACATTATAGAAGGTAAATAAGAACATAAAAGTGTTTTGTGAAATTGTGTTGTACGTATTTTCCTAATTATCCGGGAGGGTCTTGATGACCAGGTCCGGAAACCAAAGTGGTGATTCTCTGGAACAACATGTTTTTCTTGTTGACCATGGAGTACTGTAAGGTACTGATCATCTTTCATATTTTATATTTGCACCAAAAACTGATTAAAAACACACACGAAAAAAAACTCTAAAGAAAATTGACGTACGTTTTGACGTTTAATTCTGGAAACCAAAGTGGTGATTCTCAGGAACAACATGTTTTTCTTGTTGACCATGGTGTACTGATTACCTTCTATATTTTATATTTGCACCAAAAACCCCTAAAAAACACACACGAAAAAACTTTTTGAGAGTTGACCTCCCCATTGATTGTAATGGTAGCTACATCAGTAAATATTATTTTACTTAACATTTCTTCATTTTCATTCAACGAATTGAACATTGTTTCACAAAAATCGGTACGCTTTATTTTATCTTCCTCGGTGAGTTGTTGATGATTTGAAATTTTATAGGGTTTATACTTAAATTCTTTTAGGGTTCTGTATACCGAGCTATACGAAATTTCAAAATGTTTAGCCACTTCTAAAAGTGATCCTGTAGGCCGTTCCATAACAGAGGATATTTATTTTCATTTCTTCGGTTAGAATATGATTGGTTTTGTTTCTTTTTCTATGACCAGTTATAACACAACCATCTCTTTTAAACTTCTTAAAAATATTAAGAATGGTTTTCGCACAAGGTATATAGGCCTTTCTGGGTAGTGGACTGAAAACATGCCCCGAACGTTTCTCAATCTACGATTTTGTTGGTACCACATAAGCATTGTCACTTTTTCTTCATTATTATACCTGTTTATTATCTATTTCACTAGTAATTAATTAATAAAAACTCAATAGTAAAAAACAAGTTGACATAAAATGATTGTAATATTGACTTTTGCATACTTGATTTTTTAATTTAAAAATTTTTTTTTTATCAGGGTACCTAGGATATGCACAATGCTTTGACTTTTATGTCTTTTATAATTACACATAGGACATAGAATGTGTAATTGAAAAAGAAGAACCCGGTATATCGTCGTAAAGAGAAAAGAAAATTATTTCACCACTCGTAAACAAATGTAGATATTTAAAATCTGTCAACGCCATTCAATTCCTCCCAAAAAAGTGTCTAAAGAAGGTTTTACTACTTATTTTCTAAATTAATAAAAACTAGGATATAGACCTTTTTTAAAATATAGAAAAATCGATCTTATAGCTGTAACTCGAAAACAAAAGACGATAGCCGATTTTAGTTTTCTCCAATTAGTTTCTCTCGAAAAAACAGATCGAGACACTGACATCAATTTTTCTCTACCTCTTATGGTTACCAAGATACCCTATACAAACGTCGAAATTTGCCCACCCTGTACATATTAGGTATTGCACATATTTCATACTTCGAAATCGAGGAATTGAATGTTTTTTAATTTCTTTCCAATTAATTACGATCCTGATATGATCAGTATAATAATTAACTGGCTTTTAAATAATGCCCTATCCAACAATTTATAAAACTTAAGAAATCACTGAATAACTTTCCTAGTCTTTATATCGCAAAGGTATCGTAAATTTTTACGCAATGCACTTTTTTGATAGTATTTCGTTTTAAAGTGTTTTATTAAAACAATTTTATAGTATTATACTAATTAGTACACACTACATAATCTACTGGCTACGATCTACCATAAATGATTGTCTACATCTACACTAAAGCTATTGTGGTATTTTAATCCATCGTACATATGACTTCATTTATATTTATGTGTTTCTCAGTTGTTAGCAATGGACCAATTTGTTTGTATCATTTTGAATAATTTTTTAACATTTCTCCATCTGTTTTCAAAGGCTCCGACGTTCTTTGCTGTCAGAACGTCCTACAAAGGATAAGCTGTTCATCTTTTTGACAAGTAATATTTCAATTTTTAAATATGAAAAATATCAACAAACCTAAGAATGTTTCTTTGTATAACTGATACTTCGTTTTGTACTAATCATTTATGTAGAGTACTGGGTTTTAATTACTAATAATATGCAATATGTATATGTAGAACTGGCTTTGAATTGTGTGTATCCTGCACGATTTATTTAATGGCGGAACACAATTTCTAAAAGTCTCTGGCTGTTAGATAATTCACTATATTTATATATATTTACGTGTACTATGCAAATTTAAACTTTTTCAATTTGACTTCAGTACCATTTCCTTTACGGTCATTTACTGTTAAAATCATTATCGCACTAAATGTGAGGCAAGGTTTCAAGCCCAAGTTAACAATATAAAAATTTTTATTGGATCTATAAATTTTCAAATTTCTTAACTTTTGATATTCTTACATTTATTAGTGAACTCAGAACTTCACATTTTAACAAATACATTTTAGGAAAAATTAAGTTCAAATAAAAGTTGTAGGAAATCTTATTGAAAACAACTTGCTTATTTTTTTGTATAATTAATAATATTGTTTTGTACCACTGAATCCTTTCTTTTTAGAAGTCAGGAAAAATCGTTCATCGAACCAATCTTTTTTTATAATGCGATAAATGGTCAACGTTTTTGCATTGGCTGTACTCAATTAATTTTTTAGTAAAATTGAATTTTTAGATATATTTATACCGAAAGCGTTCCGCGTGTTCCAAAGCCCCTTACAAAAAGTGGTCAGGTAACCAATTATTCAGGTTTTGAAATTTGTATAGGACATTATACCTTGATTACCTTTTGCATTTTCTGAAAATACTTTTCTTTATCAAGACAAGACAGAAATTGAATTTTTGAAATCGCACTCCCGAACTTGGACTGCATATGCATGAAAAGACATATAAAATGACCAATTCGATTATGTGGTTTTTTTTGTTTAACATGCAATATTAGCAACAATTTTTAAATGACCGTATTTGATCAGAAATTTTTTTATTATAACATTTTTTCGCAATTGATAAATAGTATTCATTTTACCTTGGCTACACAAGAATGTGTAGAAATGAATTGTCTATATCTATCTATAAACTGTAGCGGTTAAAATTGGGTGAACGCTTTCAAAGTCAGGTCTCTATACTTTTTATTTTGATAGTAAAGTTCTACACTATTTATTCCGCTGGTAAAATAAAAATGATTCCGTATAAAGTTAATTCGTCTGAGACTTTTTAGTACTCGTTTATACTGTTATATGTGTCCATGTTAATCCGCAAACGCGATTTTCTTGAACAACAAAAAATTTCAATAAACCTAAGGGGTTTAGTATTTTCAGCATTCACGAAACAATCGTACAGCATAGCGTCTTGCTACACTCGTAATTAGCTGATTAAATTACTTCAACTTTTTCGTAGTTATTTATATTAACCACAGTGATGATTCATTAGTAAGAATGTATGTTTCAAGTTACTTATAAAATTATAATATTGAATTTGTCGCAAATATCCTCGATGTTGCAATACGAGAATCTTGCTAACAATTTTTTTTATTGATGTCTGATTAAACTAGACGTTCGGAGTTTAGTTTACAAATACCGTTGCAATAAACTAGGGATCCCCACAGAGTTGTCCCGTACGAAGGTTCGCTTGACCCTCTCAGATTAAAAAAAGGGCCTATAACCCTATCGGTCTAATTGTGAATCTAAACCCAAAAAAAGTGTCCATCCATTTAGGAGATGTTCAGTGACATAATTTATATACAAAGTATTTACCCAAGTGCCTTCATTATTGTTTACAAAATATTAAAGGTTATAAAGGAATTTTGTTTACCATTACAAAGCGAAAAAGAAGTGTAAATAAAAGCTGGAAACGCTGATAACTTCAATCTCTTTATAAATATGTTCTGTTTGTTGCCAGGTTTGGTACAGACATGGTGCCGCCTTCTTAAGTTTTATGATGGCTGGTGGTTGACCCTAACCCACACCGGAGCTTAATAATCCTAAGTGACCATCGTAAGCTTTAAGGATTTCTCACAACACTCCGATCTAAAACGTCCCTCTTATTTACCTTTCGAAGTCCTTACTACTGATTATTATAATTGTTAAATAAGTTTCTGCGTACATTTAATTTAGACAAACATCACATATTTTGGATATTTTCTTACTTCTTGTTCAATTTCATGGATGAATACTAAGGAATAAATAAAAAGGGAAAGATACAAAAACTGTATTCTCTTCACTTTGCTTTTATAAAGGACAATTCAATTTGATTTATCTTCTTACACTATTCGTGCTATCAGAATCTGATCGGTAAAAGTAGATTGAAGTTTAAGATTAAATTTTGTTCTTTTTTGTATACGAAAAATGCTCACCGAAGTTACAATATTACATAACATGTCATATTCAGTTTGAGTACGTGTGATAAAAATAAAATATCATTTTGTTATTGTTATTACAACGACACCGATACGTTGCGGATTTTATTCTCTATTTGTTTTTATTTTCTATATACCACGTAGCTGACTGTGTGATATTGTTTTTAAAATGTATTGCTTATTTTTCTTGCATTGACAGTGTATTCCGGAAATTAGTAGTAGTAAAAATGATTTTATAGAATAGAACCGTTGATTGAAATATTGGTAAAGATAGTCAACCGCTTGTATTTGCTTGTATCACGAATGCAATTCACATATGCATGTTGGGTTGCGTTTTTGTTTACTTTTTCACCTGTACTGAAGCGCTAAGTTATAATGTGTACGATTCTTGAAATAGAATAGTTCAATTTATTCCACCGTTGTAAAAATGGCGCAACATACAATCCGTAAAATTTACTTTTGTCAATACAATGTTGCAACGTTTTCAAATATTTAGTAAACGTATTAACTAGTAATTAAAAGTGACGAATTTTTCATTTATGAATAATACCATTGATGATACATATCTTGGATTTTAATGACAATGTTTTTTTTAATAATTTACTAAAATACATGCGAAGCGTTATTTGTTAAAACAGTTTGGTTTGGTCGGTGTTAGATAAATAAAAAACAATTATTTTACAAATTATGCTTGCACTTTATTTTTTAACTTGCAAATAATAATGTTGACATTTGTTTGTCATTTAATAACTTCGTTAGGAATAAAGTAGAACATACTGGGAGAAATACCACTAGAGTTCAGAAACGCAAAATTATTGGTTTTTGTATCTACTTGTTTTTACGTGTTCAGTTGAAAAGGATTTTAAATAAAAATTGGTTTTCAAATTTTTCAATTCAAAAGGCAACAAGTTACCGTGTTTTTTAGGGAAAGTGGGTTCCACTAGACCTTCAAATTTAAATTCACTTGGTAATAAAACCTATTCCTATTACTTCTAAAAATAAAAGTACTAGATTTTAGCTTGAGGTGTGTTGTCTCCCGACGCGGTGCGGATAATACGTGTATAATACACTATTCTTTTCTGTGACGAAATAAATGACGATTTAATATTGAAAAATCATATTACAATAGAATTAGAAAATTATTGAGGGAAATTTGGTGTTAAAAATAGTACTCACTTTTTTCCCGAGGGAAAAAATAATTTACGAAAAGTGACACTTTGTTATCTGTTAGTAGAGATAAAAAGTTAGGATTTTACTCTTTGAAACTGTATCAAAATATCATGGTTTCGAATTAAAATAGTTTAATTAAAGTAAAATAGCTCATTAATTATAAACATTGTTTCAAAAATTACAATTCCAACTGATCTAAAATAATAGTAATAATTTACAAACAATTTACACATAAATAATAACGTACCTAATACAATGCTATACATAAAACATATCCAAACATTTACACTTATTTATGCAGATAATATTCTTATTTTACGGTGTGGTTTTGTGACATCACTGTAATTATAGCTATTAGAAATATGTTTATTAGCCTCCCACTTTAAGGTTCGATATAGTTTTATTTTAACCAACTGATCGATAATTGAAACAAATGTATTACGAGGAGTCTTCCGGATTATCGTTTATGAGTCACATTCCTTATCGGCTTAGTCAGAAATTCTACAATTGCATACTTTTAGCAACACCTTTAGTAAATGAGTAGGCTATAATATTGTTTAGATGCAAACAGTTGAGTACGTTAGATTGTAATATAAGAAAATTCAACATTCGTTCCAACATAAAAAGGGATAGCGTTTCTATGTTAAAAAATTTTAATTTCAATGACCAAAATTTAGAAATTTACTTGCGTAAGCCTAATAGATTTTAAAACATTTTCAACGGATAAACGATGTTAATGTAATAAATATATGAGTATGGAATTTTCAAAAGTATTTAAAGAAATTGTTTTTTTTGGGAGAACGTTTTTCAACGATTTCTTTACGAAATTAATACTTTTAAATCTGCAGGTTTTTTTTCATAATAATAAACTTTATTCACATGTGTATGTATACAATCTTTGTACATATATGTGTTTGTCATGATGGTATAACCATTGTTATAACCTTACGTAAGAAAGATACAAATAAATATTATTACATTGAACAATTAACAGACAATAGAAAAAAAATATATAACAAAGGACACACATTTAATTAGTACGTCGACAAAAATCAATAAATTCTTGTATATTGTAGAACGCATGTTTTTGTTTGTTTGTCAACATTGACTCAATGCACCAATATTTCAATCAACGGCATGATGCATTGGCAACAATGTCGTGCCTTAGCATAAACTATCAGCAAAATTACAGTTTTCTATTTCACATTTATCGGCAATACTGTTCTGTAAATTCTACAATACAATTGACGTATTTTCTTAGCACAAAGCGATACTACCGACCTCTGATGTTTAGAACAAATTTCGGGGTCGCATAATCCCGTAAGGTTGACTATCTTTACCAATATTTCAATCAACGATAGAACCAAGAATATTGGTCGAAGTTTTATAACTGATGCTGGTAGTGAATTAATTGCTATTCTATTGATAATCACAAAAATACATCAGAGTAAGAAAAGGCAATCGCTTTCTCGTTTCTCGTGCCTTAGTTTCTCTGTAATTTGTAATCTAGTTAAAATCAATTTCGAAAAAAGTATTTTGTATCCGTATTGATTAATTATGGAAATGAGGGTTAGCGGTTCGAAATGAGGAATAAAAATGCCAAAAATTTATTTGTTTATGCATTATTTTTTCTTAATATAATATATTTTTTAATAAGTTTAAGTTTACTGTAAAGTTGTCTTGAACATTATTACAATTTTAACCCTTAGTAGCCGGGTTCTAGAATTAAACAAATTTAATTAATTTTTTTAGTAGTGCTTGTGAATACCTGTGGTTTTGGAAGATACACATGTCAAATGCTGTTAATGTTAATATATGTTAGTATTGGTACAATGAGTTTATTATGATATTTGTAATGCAAATATGTAAAACTACTTTGTTTTAAATTGTCGCTTACGGTGTAATGTAATCGTTTAGATCCCTGAAATAATTAAAATCAATATGTTTGCGTCAAACCCGTTTTTGATTGTAAACTGCTTCACATGACATTTATTTGCTTTTTGGGTTTGGAAATCTGGTAATGTGCTACACTGCTGCAAATTGGTAATCAACACTTTATGGGACCCATATCTGTAAATTTGTATAAACGATTAGCTATTAGTAGGCAGTATAAATTTCGGGTCTAAAGGCCGTCGTTGATTGGAATTTCTTCCTAACGTTTTACTAACGCGAGTTGTCACCTGCTTCAGAGGTCGTTTCATCTCCGATGTTGGATTTGCAGGCTGTATTTATAGTGGTTCTAAGGGGACAAGGCTTTCATCGCGCCGGTCAAATCCGGTTTTTCGTAAGGTGCCGTTCGGGTGTTCTTGAAGATTGGATTTATTTAGCTTCGGAGTTTCTACTTTTCTCTTGAAGTTTTCTAGATGTTTATGAATCTCCATGACCTCTCTAGCCAGTCTGCTATGATAACCATTAGGCGCTGCTAGTAACTTGGAGCATAGTCACTGCACTTGGAGCTCTCGACGAGTATTTTGTGATCACCATTGCTAAGCGAATGTTCGACTACCGCTGACTTTTCGGTGTATCTCAGACGACAGTTCTTTAACTGTAGCTTCCATCAATCTCTTGGTGTTTCCTATGTATACTTTGCCACAAGAACAAGATATATACGGTAAACTCCGACCACTAAAAGAGGGTCTCTTTTGTCCTTTTTTGATCTGATAGTTTGCTGAATCTTCTTGGTTGGTTTCAAGATTGTTTTGATGTCGTACCTTTTTTCTAACGCGGTTTGTGACTATGTATGGTAGATATGCGTGGGCGGTAGTAAATCGACTCTCGGATTCCGAGATTTTTGATCCTTTGGACCTCATTGATCTTTCGATCTTCTTTCTAGTGTGCACATTAGTCTCAAAGGCCGCGAAAGCCTAAATCAATTAGTCTGACAGTATAAAATTAAATTATATTAATGAACTTACTTAATCATAAATTGGGTAAATATATACTGCGATGAATACTTTTGTACAGCATTCTTGATTAACCAGATCGGATGACAAAAGATGTAAATTAGGCCTTCATGTAGAGTAATTAGTCCCAATATTTGTTCTCAACCGACCCTGTAAAATTACAATGCAATGAATTTGTTAGTTTTAAGAATACTTACCAAAAAAAGGGGAAACCCTGCCGATTAGATGTAATGTTGTTAAAATTGTCATTTAGGGCAAGCTGATATCATATGTGTATAGTCATTAAGATGTAATTGCTATGATAGCTAGGTAAAATCGTAGTCCTGCTTATGAGGACCCATGTCAGACAAGTTAGGTCCAAGATCGGAAGGATGTTTCGATGACCTGAAATTGTGTAAGAATAAATCATGTGAGCATGCACAAAACATGTACATTAGGTGTGTTTTGGGCCAAGGAATCTATGTGTAAGCTTAAAAGGATTGAATATGAGTGCGCTGATTTAAAAACACTAAAAATTGATTGCAACTTAACCTCAAAATTATAGGTTAAGGGAAAGTGCAAATTGTGAAGTTATGTGACATTATTGGGTATAAGTGCCGCATGTCATTGTAATCAAAAGAGGAAGAGGCGTCGTTTGAGCCGGAGTTTGTTAAGGAAGATTAAAATAAAATTATAATTAGTTGCAGAAAAGCCCGATAGAGGCGGGGTAAAATTTCAAAAACACGCGCAAATTGATAAAGGATCTAAACAGGCTATGTCAAGACTATAAATAAGCGTACCGTCAATGTGAGCGTCCCTTCTTCGAATAGTCGTAGGCGTGAGTGCACACAAAGGCAACGCCGAATTTTATAAAAAATAGTTAGTGCTTCGAAGTAACATTCCGAAGTTGACGAGGAGTAAGCTGAAGTTTTGAAGTCGTTGAAGTTCCCCTGATGTGCAGTTCCAGGGATGAGAGCAATTTGTTAGTGCGAAGTAATTAAAAACAGTGTGAGATTGGTGAGCTGAACAAAGTAAAATGAAATCAGAGTACGCGAAGTTAAAAGAAAAAAATAAATAAACTTACCGAAGGAACGAGAGGAGTTAGCACGTGGTCAACGATAATTTCACCAGCCCGGGAGGAAGCCTGGAGTAACAACAACAAGCCGCAAAAAAATTACGAAAACAAGTACGAAATACAGAGCAGATCGGCGAACATACCTGAGTTATCCTAGCAAGGTCAGATCACATTTGTAATTAGTTTTTAGTCCCTAAATGCGTCGTGTTTGTTAAATAATAGCCATTAGATGTAAGTTTACTGCATCGTAGTTAACACCACTGGTCACGCGCGTAAACTGATTTTTTCGTACTACATTACGGGGTAGAAAGGTGGGGGCGCACCGTAGTTTAAACATACAGCGAAATAATAGCTAATGATTATGTAACTATTTTGATTGTCAACAGTAGCGGTGGAGAACAAATTAATAAATATAGAAATTGTGTGTTCAGTTAGCTGTTTTATTTTAGCCGATCTGTGGTAGCAAGGACGCTGTACACGTTTAATAAATAACAAGATTGAAGAGCTAGGCAGGTGATTTGATTAGGGATGATTTTACTACAAACTAAGATTCAGAGTTTCATTGCGACCCAACGTAAAGATCTCTTTAAACAAATTTTAATTGCATCTATTAATACCCCATCATTGCAAAGTTTAATATTAATACCCCCATCACCCTTAGTTCACTGCAATACCTATACATATACAGGGTATCCCAACGAAAACTTGACCCCTCTATAATGTAAAAACTATAAAGTATTTCGAAATTCGCGTAGACACGTCGATTTTTGTTCTTGAGGGGAACTTTTTGGACAGTTAAGCCAATTCTATATGTTCATCCCCCTAATACCTAGCCACCCCAACTTTAAAATTTCAAATGAGACTACCCATCATTTTAAAACCCTTTTTATTGCAAATACAATGACACTTCGTTTTTATAAATCGGTTGAGATTTGACTGAATTATTGGTACAAACGAAAAGTTGACAAACCCAAATACTCGCCACTAAACAGTTTTTTATCGGCTACACACGACCACATTGCTTACATATTTTTATTGAAATGTCTATCAGTTTACAAAAAAGTCGGAAATGAAAGAAAAAGCTGAAACAAATAATAGTCCGATTTATTTGATGAATTGCTTAAAATGACCCCCGTTAGCTTGCAAACAATAATACAGTCTGTTTTCAAATTCTTTTCGAACATTATTGAAGACATCCGCAGTTATTAATTGGCATTTTTCTACAATTCTCTGACGTAACACTTGTAATGTTTCAGGCTCCGTGGCGTACACTCGTGATTTTAAATGGCCCCACAAAAAAAAGTCTGAAGGGGATAGATCCGGAGATCTTGGTGGCCATTTGACGGGACCTCTTCTGCCAATCCAATGTCACGGGAAATGGTTATTCAAAAATTGTCGCACAGCTACAGTATAATGCGGGGGCGCACCATCTTGTTGGAAGGTTATTCCATTTTCTAGTAAATTATCGTCACTTTCTAAAATCTCTGTTATCCTAGGATCAATTGTATCTTCTAATAATTCTAGATAAATGTTTCCATTGAGATTACCTTTACCAATAACGACAATTGTGTCTATTTACTTCACCATTCAACATAAATGTGCATTCGTCGGAAAAACATGTATTGTAGAGAAGATTTGGATTCTGTTACGGCGATCAAAGTCATCTTGATGTAACTCTTGAACCAGCATCGTCTTAAATGGATGAAACTTGTATTTTTTCAAAATTCGATGAACACTGGAACGGGATACGCCGGAAGCTTGAGATACCGTTGTAATCAATTGCTTATTGTTCATCTGTACATGACCCAAAACTACCACTTCAAGTGCTTCATTTCGAACTGGACCAATTACTTCACGTTTCTTGTTTAAAAGCGAACCCGTTGCAACGAAATTGTCAATCAGTTGTTTAACGTACTAGGGCCTTACATTTTTTTCAGGATGATTTGCGTTAAAAATTCGTGCTGTAGCTTTAGCGTAATCATTATTTCGATAATAAATTGCAACAATTTTTACTCTTTCCGCGACTAAATAAACCATTTTTAAAACACGTTAAAACTTTCAAGATCAAGCTGAAATTAACGATTTTTTGGTAACAAGCAAAAAACGGCGACTTTTTTGTGACAGTGTTTTGTTATTCAGAGAAGATCTGATTTTCTATAGACTTATTATAAACAAAAAAACAATTAGTATCTGACTTATTATTTGCTTCAGCTTTTCGTCCTCTTTCTGATTTTTATTGTGAACTGATAGACACATCAACAAAAATAGGTAAATGTGGTCGTGTGTAGTCGATAAAAAACTTATGAATGGCGAGTATTCCCGTAGAAATTACTACGCGTAAGTTGGTTTGTCAACTATTCGTTTGCACCAATAATTCAGTCAAAACTCAACAAAGTGTCATTGTATTTGCAATGAAAAGGGCTTTAAAATGATATGCCACAAGTGGGGTAGTCTCGTTTGAAATTTTAAAGTTGGGGTTACTAGGCATTAGGGGGATGAACATATCGAGTTGGCTTGACTGTCAAAAAGGCTCCCCTTAAGAACAAAAATCAACGTGTCTCGGCGAATTTTGAAATACTTTTTAGTTTTCACGTTATAGGGGGGGTCAAGTTTTCGTTGGGATACCCTGTATAATAAAACGGAATACTAAAATGTAAAATACTCTCTACTAAAAGTAATTATACACATTTATTTAGCTTGTGCTCATCACAATTATATATTATTTATCTGTCAGTTGTGTCTGTCACAATTTATTAGATTCTGAAAATAATAAACAGTAGCAACACCAAAATTTTAAAAAACAATTGGTATTAGCGCTATCTATAGTTTGGAATCGGAAACTAAATTTCAAGTACGTCAATTCTCATTTACGTTTAGGGTCTATAATGTATAAGCGGTTTATGGTATCCATGACTACAACTAATTATCTACTTTGTTTTATTGTTCCAATGTGGTTTCAATAACTTCAAAGCAAAAATTAATAGATAAATGGATGATTTCTGTTGGAGAAAAAATAGCATGTTTTATTCTGATTAAAAGTGAACCAACACTTTTAATCCTAATAAAACAATATACTATGTTTTTTCATTACGATAAAACGAAATGTTACATTCAGAGCACCGTTATCGTAGTCACCTATATGATAAGTTAAAGTGACCCACTTGAGTTCTAAAAAATATTTAGTCTATGTGACTTTAACAAACAGGTGAAGTTTTTAAAAACGGTGAAAAATATGTGTTTTCTGGCCGGTTTTATTATTATTGGCCGCTGTAGAGTGACGCCATCTATCGGCCAACTTGCATAATGATATCGACATTATTGTCATATTTTTCGTTCACAGTTATCCTAGTTACCTTCATTGAACAGTAATCTTTAATAATAATTTTCCAATGAACTTTTGAATAAAAGTCTCCTAAAAAATTTCTCCTAAAAAGTGTTATTTTGTCACAACGTTGGTACAAAATGGTGTTTTAATTAACCTTACCTAAAAAAACACATTTTCTTAAGAAGGTTCACACGGAATTTTGGGAATAACAAAAAATACACAATATTACAGGAGATCATCGATCGCCTTCAAGAATGTAAAATAAAAGTGTCAACAATTCAATAATTATGACGAACCCTAAATTTTCTTACATCGTTTTAAAATTATTTCTTAACAATCTAATCATCTTCAAAAAGTTAATGTTCTAATATACACTGTGTCCGAGATAAGAATGAACAACATAGAGATCTTGAAAACGGTAGAAGATACAAGGTTATCCAAATTGCAAAAAAGTTCGGCAATTTAGAGTATATTCACATGGTGTTTGAAAAAGTTTAATAATATATTTTGTTTTCGAGATTTTACAAAAAAATTAATTTTTGGATTTTTATTTTTCATATTTTTTGCGTTTATTTTTAAACATATTAAAAATCTAAAACACCTTTTCTTTGACACTTTTAGAGCTTTAGAAAATGGTGTTTTTAAATTTTTAATCCGACATTTCATCAACATCAACAATGTATCACATATAATTGTTTAGAACCTAATTTTGTAAGAAATAGTTTAAATTGCCCAACTTTTTTGCAATTTGAGCAACCTTGTATTTTTTACCGTTTTCATGATCTCCATGCTGTTAATTCTTATCTTGGACACAGTGTATAAAAAATGACAGCATCTAAAAATTCAATCATTTTAAAATTGTCATCGAATTTAAAAATTCACCTATATAGGGATTAGAATTATTCGACAATTTCATAGTGTGATGATCAAAATTGGGTTTGTTTCATATTTCCAAATTTAGTGTTTTCATTATTTTTTAACTCTTTATTTATAAAATTTTTTATTTTCAATTACGTTTAAAAAATTTAAATTTAATATTTATAAATTATATACAAATCACAGTTACATTCACCCCCAAGAATCTATTCAAATTTAATTTAAGTTTTGAAATCCAAAACGACCCCAATTTTGATCAACCATTTGTTTTTTAATTATTTCTTTTTACAATGTTTGTTTTGTTCAATATTTACCTATTAGTTTTCAATTCCATATTTTATCTTGCATTTTATACTGCCGCTTATTCTTTGTATACACTTTTAATTCATTTTTATTTTTGCTTTTGCTTTATTAATCTTTTTATAACCTAGTTTCCAATTTTCTTCTTTTCTAATTACATACTTTTTTATGTTTCTCTCGCTTTGTTTCTTTATTATTTATTTGTACTTTCTTTTTAACATCTTGTTATTTGGCAGAAAATTTTCATTCATTTCCTTCGTGGTTTCATGTACTTTTGTTTTTTTCTCATTCATTAGCATTTTCATTATCTCACTCATTTCTTTCTTTTTGGTTCTTCTGTTGTTCAGGATTTAGTTCTTGTTTTCTTCTATTTTCCGTCTGCCATCTTACCTTATTTTATTTTTTTTGTGTTTCTTTGCCTTCTTGTTGCTTCCGTTGTGTGTAGTATTGTATTACTCCTTAAAAATCTTTATTTATAAAATTAGATTTTGTTTTCAGTTACTTTTTACATAAAAATAATAACACGAGATTTTATATGTACTTTATAACATTCAGGAATTTATTTAAATTTTAATCATTGCAATAGGTTTGTTAAATTATCCATAAAGCTTCGAAAATCTCACAAAACAACAAATTAATTTTCACATTTTTAATAGGAATGCAAACTTGAATAGAGTGAAAAAAACTCAAATTATTTGAGTAAATTTCTAATTCGATTAAACTTTGTTTCGGCTATAGAAGCTGAAGAAAATTTAACACGTTTAGAGTTTCTGAGGATGGTGCGGAGTCTATGAATTATAAGCACCACTTAAACTGACTTGTCCCAGTAGGTAATTATTTTATAAACACATTTCTCTTACATTTAGATTAGGAATAAATAAGTAAAATTTTAAGTGTGATTCATAACCTTTTAGCTAAATGGTTTTTCTAGAGTTTGGTTATTTCAACGCAATTAGTTCTTCTGTATAACTATTATCAACAATATTTCAAAAATATCATCAATCAATCAATTTTAATTTATTTTTCCACGACATACTTAGACAACGGACGTTTCTTCTCTTTAAAAAAATGTAAGAATGTCTCATTAGAACTATATGCGCCTAGTACTTAGTTAAACAATTTAATTTAGTATTCAATCACTCTTAAAAATTGCGACTCTACATTTATTGTTTAGAATTACGCGGCTGCGCTATGACAGATTGACACCACGCCGATACTACAGAATACTGTAGCGAGACGTTTACACTACATATTACTTCTTTCATTAGGTTGTTTAGTTGGGGAATGTCGTGGACAAAATGTTGTGTCTAACACATTAGGAAAGGAAATGAAAAAGAATTGCTTTCCTCACTTGTTGGACAAATAACTATTATCCAATATACATTAACAAAAGATTCGATGTAATGCTTTAATTCTTACAATAACAAAATAAACAGAAAAAACAAAAAGGACTTTTTCCACGACATACTTAGAAAACGGACGTTTCTTCTCTACAAATAGTGAGGAAAATTGGTTTTCCTCACTAGCGAGGAAAATAATGTCGTGTTAGAAAAATGTAAGAATGTGTCATTAGAACTATATGCGTCTAGTACTTAGTTAAACAATTTAATTTAATATTCAATCAGGTTTGTTTAATTTAATATCTTATATTTCGACTATTGCTACCCTACATTTATTGGTTAGAATTACACAGAATACTGTAGCGAGACTATTGGGACCCACCTATTTTCAACCTTTGCTTTTACGTACGAAAATGTGACGAAGTTCTGTAACAATAAGTTACGTTTACAATAAACAGTACTTTTTTCATTGGGTTATTTTTTTGGGGAATGTCGTGGAAAAAATGTTGTGTCTAACACATGAGGAAAGCCTTTTTCCAGTCTCACTCTAGTGCCTCACTCGCTACGCTCGTGAGGAAATTCGAGCTCGATTGGGAAAAAAAATCACTTTTCTCACTTGTTGGACAAATAACTATTCTTCATTCTATTCTTATCACTTTATTTTTTTTCTATCCATTTTCTTTTTTGCACTACCTTCTCTACCCACTCAATCCCCTCCCCTTTATCTCCCAGCAACACCTTTCTCACTTTTTACTCTGATCTTATTTCACTATACTCTAGCTTCAAATGTTTTTTTTCCCACCCCTCCTTACACATTCTACACATTTTATCTTTGTACTTGTTTTCATTTTCCTCATTTCGTACTTTGAATCTTGCGATTAACTTTTTATCCCCCAATCCCATTCTTCCGGTTTGTACTTTGGTTTTTCTCTTATTTTTTTCTTGCTTTTACATTTAGTTCTAATTTCTTTTTTTTAAAATATCTATTCATCACCTTTATCATATTCCTAATTTAACGGACGAAGCTGAATTATGGCTTACTAATTTGAAGGACATCTGAAGTTAAGCAATATTTTGTAAACACTGCGAAATGCCAATAGTTAACTGTAACTGTCAGCACAAGTGTTAAGCATTTAAAGTTATTGCTTTTGATAACAATAATGCACATAAACATTCGCTGTCGTTACAGTTAACTGTTAGAATTTCTTAGTTTATACTATTTGTACGTATTCTTTATACACGAGATGTCGTAGGACACGCATTTCAGCAATATTTTGTATTCTCTGTCCTGTACTATTTTTTTTTTCGTCATTGTCGTGACTGGCGTTAACACCGGTCTATTATAAAGAAAATAAACAAGGGTTCAGTGGGCATTCCTGCCTTAGCCCTTTTCCTGCCGAAAACTCTTTTTCCAGCTTTCTCCCTACTCTCGTTTTGCACCTTGTTTCTGTATAACAACTTTCTCTATTGCGTCTATTAAATCTTCATTTATCCTACTCTCTTTTTTCACAACAATCCTCTTTCTACATTATCTACAATGCACGTTAGATCTACAAATATTGCAAACATCATTCCTCTTTTTCTCCTATTTCCTTATTATCAAAATATGCTTTAATATATATACAGTGTGTTCCATGGGAAAAGTTAATAGTGGGGTTAGTATAAAAAACATCATGTACATCATAACATAAAAGTAAATATTGCAAAAAGAATGTTGAAAACTCTTAGTAAGGTGGTGTAAGACAAAGTTGCTTGTTCTTATTTATTTTGAAGTAAAGTAAATCTATTTATCTCCGAAAGTAGGTACATGTTAAAGAACATATAATATAATTTCACGTACAATTCTAAAATAGAAAAAAGGTGTTTCTTTTAAAATGGTTCAACTTTGATATCGTACGTGTTTCTGGAGCAACCTGTACAATCCAAATATTTTTAAAATTTGGTGTCAAATAATCGTGATATATATAAGCATTAAGATTTTTAATATTATTTGTCGTTTTAATGATACAGACTAATTTGTTGCCCCACCTTGTAGCATCACAAATAAATGAGAACAAACTTAAGTGTTTGAAGCGTATTTAAAAAAAATAAATGTAACAACTTTGATAACGATTTACGTCAAAAAATTCAAGTTTTTTATTAATAAAATTATTATGGATGTTATTATTAACAGAATTTTATAAAATGAGTTTAATATTTTCAATTTTTTTCAAAATATTAAATTCAATTTACAAAATTGTATTATATAGTACGTTTCGGAAAATGGGGGCCACTTATTCTATTAGACTCGATAGATTAAGGATTTTGCATGTGGCAACGCTGCCATTTCTAAAATGTAAATGAAGTTGCCTAGCTGCTTCCATAGGGACCTGTTTTTCAATTACGTTGCCATATTGTGCAAGAAATCCAGTGAATTCTTACCAAACAACGACATCTCTTTTTGAAACGCACTGTAATTATAATAATTGGAACTCTGCTTAGGATTTGCAAAACATTATTAGGCAACAAATTGACCAATTCGTCCAAGAAGGTCGCTTAATAAATAATAAATAAAAAATTACTGATTTTTTGATAAAATACGCTTTGTATATTCATTCTTATCATATCAATTTGTTTTATTTTATCTATCCATTGTAATATGTTGTTATATTCTACACTTAAAATCAATAAATTGAACACTACATAGTACTCTAATTAACAATAAATATACGACATTCTTAAGCTAGATATCACTATGCCTTCATTTTGATTTTCAATTGTTGAACAATTTTAATCCTTCTTCATAGAATTAGGATGGCCCTTAGCTCAATTTATTTGATATATGTGTCCGATACCTTAAAGGAGTTAATCAGTCGTATTTGATCGCGTAATCACGCTTTTAATAGTATTTTGTGCAATGAACCTTTAATGGTAGCTATTAAGATACCAGCAGCAGTAGCAGCATGTCTCTTATAATAGCCATTAGATTCAAATTACAGATACTATTTTTGCAGCAATAATAATAAATAAAAACAGAAATTATAATAGAAATTCACTAGTTACTCTGGAAGTATAAATTGTCAAAGTTTGCGTTTGATATGTGAATTTTAGAATTTTTTTTTTTGACATTTCTATTGGTTCTAAACTTGTATTTTAATGAATCTCATTATCTAATAAATTGATTAAAATATACGAGAAAAAGTTAATTTTACGACTTCGCCCGTCGACGACGTTTATTTTATCACCAGTAATAATTGTATTATGTATTACTTGTCTATTTCATTCATTATTAACCCTTTGAAAGGCTAACTTTTGGTTAATTACATATAAAGCATAACTAACATCGAATATCTAATTGTACCATTAAATTTTAGTAATAATTCCGCAATAAGTTTATACAGCTTGTCCCAGAATTTAGTTTACGGACGGAAATTTTTCACCCGGAAAAACCGTAAAGACTAAAAAACGGCCTAATTAGTTTTTTGCTTTATTATCACGTTGAGGATCATTAGAAGATCAATTTCATTTTTTAATGGAAACTTATTATTTTAGTTACAGCATAAAATTTTATAAAAATCCAAATAAATTTTGCTGCTTCTCTATTTAAAAAAAATAAATAAAACAAATTTATCACTGAGTGATTAAAATAAAAAGAAAACTAGGGATATTCTTTTTTAATAAATTTTTACAATAGACTTGCTCCACTGGTCGTGGTGATAATCGAATCAAGCATGTTTTGTCTCATTTTGTTATATTTTTGATCATGCATAGAACGTGCATTTTTTAATTAAGAATTTTTGTTTTTGTAAGAAGTCATTATTGTTGAAACTCTTGTGAGCGACACGTTGACTACCGTTACATTTCGTAAGGTTCAATCCTGGAAGACGTGTTTTTGTTTCAATTTATTTTTTCTTTCCATCGAATGTCGAATACCTGTATTTTTTAGAAATATGATAATAGCTTTCAGATTTAGAATATGAAACGAGTTCATCTAATTTAATGGTTTTACTACTTAATTATTCATTCATTAAACAATAGTGTTAACATAATTTTCACGTTTTCTTTATTACTACTGGAATCAATATCAAACCACAACATTATTACTTTAGTTTACTTTAAACAATTTATACTGTACTTAAACAAGAAAGTCCAATGTTATACAAAATTTGACCGAAACGACCTTTACCTTTTCTCCCATTTACTTTAACTTTATCTTGTAAATATTTGATTTTGCTACTTTCTGAAACTTCACAACTGGTATACCTACTGTTAAATTAAAAAGCTTTAACTTTTTTAATGGGTGTACTACGTCGATTATACTTCATCTATTTTAATTACTTAAGTTGCAATTTACTTTGTGGGTGAAGAACTGACGAGTTTTTATAATAATGTTTATGTATGTGCTGCTATCATATTAAATTATGCAATGTATTCCATTAACGTTGATTGGACGGCGCAGGGTTAAATTGTGAAAAATAATGATGAAATTTTGGTAATGGCTGCAATTTGGTGTATATAATGATATTGTTGCAATACAACTAATTGAAATCAGAAGAGATAAACAGTAGATCTAATGAGAGAAGTTCTCCAATTAGCAGCGCGCCCTTTTAATGTAAATATAACACGTAATTAGTGGTACCTCTCTACTTACGCAAGTAGATATTACAAGTGATTATTTACTACGCACCGTTATTAAAACTTTATAACATTTATTAAATGTTACGGTGATGAAAAATCATTTTCGTACCTCTTACTTTATTTGGTATGTATACGTATTTACATTCTAGCAAACCGGTTAAAGGTTACTTAAATATGCCACCCTTGTTTTATTAAGCCTTGCTACAAAACTACTGCTTCTATAAAATGGTGTAATCAGATTGGTAGGTTTTAGAGGAAGTGTTGCAGATTAGTTTTACAAATTTGTAGAACTTAACTGTTACTACTGCAATGCGATTACTAGAGATTTATTGGACAATTACAAAATTAGTTGAGCGAAACTTTACTGCTTTTCAGCATGACAAACTTTCATTTAATTAAATATAATTAAATAATTGTGAACATACTAATATCTTAATGAGTCGCTTCAAAGGTAAATAAATAAAGGTGAATACATTTTAAATCGCGATAATTTATTGCCAGCTGTATTCCAAAGTATCTTACCAAACACTGACGATATGGATATTATTTTTTAGTTAGAACCAAAAATATTCAATACAGAATTAATGCTGACTTTGGATTTTATGTGAATTTATTACCCCTGTTCGTAACTTTTGTTTCAAACAATTTACGATTCAACATCGGTTTGAATTTATATTCAATGAAAATTAAAATTTTCTTAGACATTTTTCTTTCGAATTTTCAGAAATCAAAAGGTTAACTTTTGAAAAGAGAATTTCGTTGCATATTATCCTGCTTTTTAAGACATTGCTTTTAATTAATTTTAATGTATTTAAAATTATAAATAGATTCTAATATATTCATTTCAAGTATTACTTTGTTCTTCGGTTTTTATAACCCTTTCGTTATTCTTGGTTTCAATAGATAATTTGTAAAGTTAAGGTACTTTTGACTCTTTCCATTGAATAAAGACTCTTACTAATACTTTCGTGAATTCATTTAGGAATAAGTCTTTTATATCTTAAAAAATTAATGTTTTAAACAGCGTTACAGAAATATGTTGTTTTTGTACTATTATACGATTACCGTAATTACAATCTTAGGTCAGGTTAGTGGTGCGAGACCTGGGGCCATTTTTTTCAAACTATGCCTCAAAATGTAATTTTTTATGTTATTAATAATTCATAACTCCAAAAATGTTTATGTTCATACGAGGATGTATTGATATCTAGTTAGCCTAGACCAGTTCCTTGCATAAACAAAATATTGCGTTACCATAGCAACGAACAATAACTTATTAGAAGTGTCAGTGTAAAGTTTGACGTCAAAAAAGTAAACCAGTCACGCAATAAATTAAATGAAAAAGTATGTCCACCGAAATTGTGAAAATCGAAAAATTGGAGTATCGAGCCATCATCAAGTACCTGTATTTAAAAGGGTTAAGAGGTAAGCAGATTTACGAAGATATGCTTAATACCCTTGGTGATCAATGTCCTTCGTATGCGACCGTCAAAAATTGGAATGCAAGCTTCAAAAGAGGTAAATTTTCCATTGAAGATGATGACCGATCGGGAAGGCCAGTTTCTGTGTCAGTCCCCGAAAATATCGATGCAGTTCACGACATGATTTTATCAGACCGTCGAATTGGGCTAAAACGGATATCTGAAGCACTGAATATTTCATACGAACGCGTTCATCATATGGTTCACGTCAATTTGGACATGAGAAAATTGCTGCAAAATGGATCCCCAAATGTTTGAATGTTGACCCAAAGCGTGCAAGGGTAGAAGCATCGCGTTCGATCTGTGCTCGATTTGAAAACGATTTGTTACTATGGATGAAACTTGGGTACATTTCTACGATCCAGAAACAAAGCAACAATCGATGGAATGGCGACACTCTGGTTCTCCAAGACCTAAGAAGTTTCGTGTCCAAAAATCTGCTGGAAAAGTTCTTGCTTCAGTTTTTTGGGATTGCCATTGAGTAATCATGATTGATTTTTTGGATAAGGGTAGAACAATAACTGGAGATTACTATTTGACATTACTGACCACTCTACGGGAAAATATTAAAGAGAAAAGACGCGGAAAGCTATCCAAAGGTGTTTTGTTTTTGCAGGACAACGCCCCTGCACACAAATCTCATGTTGCCATGCAAAAAATTTGTGATTTAGGGTTTGAATTACTAGAACACCCCTTATTCACCCGATTTGGCTCCGTCCGACTATCACCTCTTTCCTCAACTGAAAAAAAGTTTAAAAGGTCGTACATTTTCTTCCAACAAGGAGGTAATAGAAGCTGTGGAGGTCTGGTTTGCAGAGCAAGAAGAAACATTTTTTTGAAAGGTCTAGAGACGTTGCAGGTTCCTGTAATAAATGTATCCAATTAAAAGGAGAATATGTTGAGTAATAAAATATTTTGACATTGAAATTTTGTTTGGTTCTATAGTAGGCTAAGAATTTTTCAATATATCCTCGTATGTAAAAAACTTCAATGTCATCTACTAATAAAAACATAATTAAAACTTACATTGATTAGTTCTTCTAGTTGAAGTTTGAAGCTACTTCTTTTTCAATGGATAACATTGCATGCGATGTTAGCCTTTCTTGAGTCATCGATGTCCTCAAATAAGATTTTATCAGTTTTAATTTAGAAAAAGATCTGGCTGCGCTGGCTATAGTAATTGAAATATATTAAGTAAGGAGGGGCCCAAATATCGCCCACTTAACACAGATTCGTTATTATATGAATGGAATTCATATTATTGTTTAAAAAACTATATTGTGTCGTAGAACTGTTAATAAAAGTATCTTTTCTACAGTCATAGCAGGTAAGTTTACAATTTTAATTGAATTATGTGTCATCTTGCAGATACCGACATATTATTGAAAACAAAAAAGTGTTCCTAATATCGCCCGCGTCGTAAAACCCATGTTCCAAATGTCGCCCATATCAAAGTGTAAAGCTAACAAGAATTGTATACACTACAATGATTTTTGAAATTTAATTTATTAAAATAACAGTACATTTATGCAGATATTTTTAAACTTTGTGCCTGTTAACAAATATTTATGTACAAAAAATACAAATGTAAGATTTTTGCTTTTTAATATTTCTTTTGTCACATTTTTCGTGAGACCACTTCAAACACTTGACCCACTTTAACTAGGATTCACCATGGTTGTCTTTAGAGTAAAGCTCATTACATAATGGACACTCAGCGTCATCACTATCATAACAACTACTATCATTGTGATCAGTCGAGACGTAAGGTGGTTCTTCATCACAGTCACTACTCATGGCTTTCTTTGACTTATTCGACTTACTTTGCTTAGAAGGTTTCTTTCCACTTTTCTTAGAAGTTGTTTTATCAAAGTTCAAAGGTTTAACCTTTTTTTTTATAGTGAATCAACCAGAGCATCTTTATATGGCGATCCACTAATAAGGACAGCTGATCCACGCTTTCGGTTTGTTGATGAAGACGGTAGTTTTAAAACAGGCACAGGCTGAATATCTCTAGGTGATAAGGTGGTTTGTGGAACCGTTACTGTAAGACGTGTTGCAGGTGACTGAGGTAGTGAAGACTGTTGAACCTCGGGACTTTCTGTTGATGTTAAAGCTGTGTCTTCTAAAACCGATTCTTCATATTTCAAGAAATCGGCTTCTGTGAAGATTGCAGGGTCAAAAGGCAATATTCCGGTGACTTCAGAACCTTTTATAGCCACATGCATTGTTGCAGTTTTAGTGTAGGTCTTTCCAATTAGCTCCCCAATTTGGTGATTTAGTGATTGCCCGAAACGGGTGAGATGCTAGCCAGTTTTCAATTTCTTGGGTGTAGTAAGTTTTGAAGGTTTTCATAAATGTCTTGTCCAAAGGTTGCATTCGATCAGAGGAATGCGGTGGAAAGCTATAGAAACACCATTGTTTCGGGCAAGGTCTATGACTTCAATGTTGCGAGTATGCATAGAGTGGCCATCTAGTATCAACACTACAGGTTCCTCTTTTGATTGTTTCACATGAGAAATGAAATGAGCCATCCATCTAGCAAATAGATCCGACTGAATCCAGCCGGAAATGTGACATTCAGCTATACTTCCTGGTGGAGCCCCGTCTAACAATTCGGGCTTCATTCTCTTTCTCGGGAACACTAGCATCGGTGGAATAAAAGTCCCAGAGGCGTACATACAAGCGACAATTGTTACAAGATGACCTCTCTCAGCAGATGATAATTTATGAATTTCTCGTTTACCTTTAAGAGAAACTATCTTTATACACTTGTGCTGGACTGTTGTTACGCCAGTTTCGTCTACATTGAACAACCGCGCAGCAGAATAATTAATACGTTCTAGCTCAGGTTTCAAGATAGTGAAGAAATTGTCAACATTTTCACGAGAGAACCCTCTAATTCTGGCTAAGGACAAAGGTTGTGGTCTTCTCATTGACAAAATAGGGTGTCTTTTGAAAAACAAGCGGAGCCATTTTCTTCCCGCTGCTTTCTTGTCAACAGAAAATGGATGGCGAATATTGTTTCGTAAAGCAAGCTGAAACGCCATTCGTTTTATATCTTTTGCTGTAAGACCATAATAAGATTTTTCCATTGTTAAACAATATTCTACTAATTCAGCCTCAATTTCAGGGGAAAGAACAGTTTTACGGCCTAAAGACATATCCAACTGTTTTTTAAGTTCTTCAACTGGTTTTTTCACATAGTCTTTAAGTGTAGATCTGGGAACTTGAAAAATCTTGGAAGCCTTTAAAAGACCCATTTCCTTGTTTTTTACAGACATTACTGACTGTTTCATTTTTAACTTGTCCCAGGTTTTTCGCTGCGGCGCCATCTGTCAAGAAACTAGAAATAAATTGTTGCATGCCAAATATCGCCAGTAGGCGATAATAGGAACAGCGAGTGGGCGATATTAGGAACACCACAATAAGTAAACATGGCGCCATACAAATGTACAAACTATACCTAGTTATATATCCTATTTGAAACATATTGATCAACAAGTAAAAGTTATAATACTCTAGAGCAATATTATAGTCATTATGAGACGTTTCATAACTGACCATGCAAGAATATATTACAAAATTTGCAAAAACAAAACCACAATGCACAAAAACCCGCCAATGTCTCACAGATGACTGTTGGCAAAACGGGCTCTTCACCTAGATTAGTCATTTGGAAATGGATTCTGAAGATACTGAGTTTAATTGAGTTATTAATTTTTCACCATCACTCTAAAAATTTCCAAATCAAACATTTCAAGGTCATTGTCACTTAAATTGCGTAGTTTTTCGAATGTGTATTAGAACCCAAACAATTATAATACTCTTCAAATTGTTCGAAACACATTTCCATATATTGTATAGCAGTATCTACAATTTGATAAAAATATCTATTTAAGTTTTTTTTCTGGTGACTTGTGTGAGTTCATTTATTGGTCTTCTTGTTCATAAGAAAACATTTTTTGGATCCTCGTTTCTTTTCAACACAGGTTTAATTTTTTAATAAATAAAATTTTAATACAAAATTACAATACTCACAATGAATTCAAATTATCCAGTTAATTTATTGCAACTTATTCGGTTTCTTTTTGCAGTAGGATCATTTGTAGTTGAGATAGAGCCGTTCCCATTTATACAGTGACCGGCAAAGAGTTTGCATCAAATGGGAAAAATTTTTGTAATTGAGATATCCGAAAATTTCTTTTGGCAAATGAATTCAGCATATTGAATGACAAATGTCATGTGACCACTGTCATGGCGGCAAATTTAAAAAATATCCCTTAAATATGTAAAAAGTGAGGTTAGATGACAAGATATTGAAAAAAGCCTAACAGAAAAGTTGTTCAGAATTAGATTATACGTCTATGTGCGAATTTTCAAATGAAAATAACGACTTTTGAAAAAATCAGTTTTCCGGCATTTTTTCCGGAAATATTGAGAAAACAAAATTTTTTGCGTTTGATTTGAATAAAACACAATAAAATCAACAAATAAACTTCACAATCCAGTAATTTTTATTTATTAGTCTACCAATGGACGGCAAAGAACAAAAAACATTGTTTTTTAGGACGGACTTTGTTGCAAACTCTTTGCCGGTCACTGTATGATTTATTTGAACAACTACTGACAGGAAGTAATTCTTCTACAGTGATATTATTTTCTGTTAAAGGCTTTGAAAATGTTGTAAACACTCCAGTTTTGACTTTGTGAATTTTTCTTTTTTTTTTTTTTTTAATTTTTGAGTACCCGATGCAAATTATAACGAAGAAAATACTGTTAAATGGGGAAGTCGTTAATTGTAACAATAAATTTTTTAATAAAATAACATAAAGAATTCCTAACAAAACCAGGATATTAAGTAATTTAAACTAATTGGTAAGACGTCATTACGCATGCGCAGAAGGGAGACTCACATGTTTTTAACTTTTACAGTGTTTGTTTTTACGATATCAAAAAAAAATCCAATAAACCGGAAGCAATGCAATATTGAATTATTTTATTTATAATATTTTTACTAATTTTTTGAGTTGAAACTAGTAAAAATAAAATAAATCATTTTCGACTACTTCTTCGAGTTTATTGCAATTAATTAATAATATTGTAAATATAGTGTTAGGTGGATATCTGAATTAATCTAGTTACCTCGAACTAAATGACACCCTTTTCAGGCTTTGTTTGTATTATTTATATTCTTGGAGACTATGTTAAAATTAGTGTCACGTGATTGTCATATCTTGGTAATTACTTATCACATCAAAAATAGTTTAAACAAAAGTTGGGAGTAATAAAATGAAATTAAATTACAACTTTAATTTGAAGAAAAAATGTGTAGATTTTTGCAAATATTTAAACAATGGAAAATGCATGCCACTTTGGCTCGACTTATTGTGTTCAAAATCTATTCAGATCTACGGTATTATAAATAAGGCCCATGCAATGTTAAAATATAACGTACTAACTCTAATTCGTCGGAAGAAGGGAAGACAATTTTCGGTTTGGAAACTATCGCATAACTCCATATTTTTTGTATAAGATGTGGAGTAAAAAACAAGGGAATAAAACATTTTCGAAAAACTAACAGGGCGACTAAAACTATTTTAAGCTGACGTTACCAGTAACCATTAATTAATTAATAATTACACTTTTTACGTTTGTATAATTTATCTTTAAGTATTAATTACAATTATTTATATTATCAAAAAATACAACATTTAACACCACATTTGCGAAGTGGTCAACCTCTCGGGTTTTACTGATGTATATTTAATCAATTCCTTGCAGAAATTCAAGTATGGTCATGAATTTTACATGATATAAAAATCTCAATTATAATATTATGCTTACGTGGTACGAATAGGGTTGTCTATAAAAAGGCTTGCAAAACCATTCAAATTAAAATAACTCCTCTTTCACCTGTAATACTAGTGAGCACGTTAGATGAATTACAAAAAATTTTTAAAAATCTTAAATATGTTTTTATTTCATACCTAATATTCTTACACTTTTTTCACTTTTTCCGACGATTTAAATTTAGTACGTTAGAATGAAGCAAAAGTAATTTATGAAACTTTGCATATGGGCTGTATTTATAATAGCGCAGATCTGATCTGATTAGATTTTGGGTATAATCTGAGGGAGGCAAAAGAGCCATTATTTTACATAAATTTCTTATTTATAAAAATATTTTTCTACCCATTCTTTTTTTAAATAAAAGTTGTTTGTAATTTAATTATACACACCTCATGTTTTTTATTTTTCTTTATATAAGTAATTACTGAGATACGGCAATCACGTGACGTAACTGTTTTAAAAGTGTCTTCAAAAATATGAATCGCACAAAAAAGTTATGGGAAAAAGAAAGTTATTGGAACGATGTGAAGTTCTGCGTAAAACACCTGTTTCTATTATAAATCAATCAAATAAATCTCCTTGTATATATGCTTTTAAGTTCTTTAATATTTATTGGATTTCATTTTCAATATGTTCACGTTTCTATATATGTATTTGTTATGGTTATTGATTGATATATTTGTATTAATATTCTCTTATGGGACCTTTTGAAATTGAGGAACAAATATATCAGTTTAAATAATTGGAATTAATTAAATATGTAATGAAATGCTTTTTTTTTGTGGATGGCAACTTGGGAGTTGTTTGAACGAGACAATTAAACTTTAATTTTTTTTAATGTTTTACTGTATGTTTACATTTGATAAATGTTTTAACGCTACGTTGTTGTCATTGTTGCCTAACGTTGTTGTAAGTTGTAGTTTGCTAATTCGAGTGTCAACATGATTTTCTCAAAATATGCATCAAGTTAATAAAAATAAACTTCGTACAACACAGGTTTAATTAGATTAATAATAGGCTATTTGTAGAATAATATGTTTCTTAAAACAATACCTACTTTGACTTATATTTAAGAGAATAATTTTAAAGCTACCCAAAAACTTTGAAGGAAGAGCGGTTGTAAATTTTATTTTTTTATACACGACACATTGGGTTTAATATTTGTTTCTTCACATTCTTAAGTTCATCATGACACAATAATATGAAATAGTCACGTACGTGACACAAACATTTAGTAACCAAATAATATTCTAATGTTGTTGTTGTGAAATCGTGAGGCAGATATTGAAAGTAAAGTGTAAATGCGTTTCTTAATGCAGTTTAATATAACCTAAGTAATAAATGTTTATTCAGATTATAAATATGATTATACTGTTTATGCGTATTTACCTTACAAAACTCCAATTTAAAATAAATTGTTGGACATAAAAATTAAATTATCTTTATTTTACTTCTTGATGAATTTTATAAAATGTTATTATGTAGTTACCAAACTCTGGTGAACTACAAATGACAGGAATGTCCTATCTTGTAAAAATGAAAATTTCAAAATGATTCTGTAAATTCTCGACGTGGGTTTGACATTAATACATAAAATTTATTCTATTTTCGACTTTTCCTCGGTTAATTTTTATCGTAAAGCACCAAAAAATAAAATCCCTTGAGATTATTTGTGATAAAATTTGTGCCACCTAATGCTACATCTAGCAGTTGGAGCTGTCGATTGTCTACATGTAGTATATTGAATGTCGGATCTGTGGTGTTTATTATTTGTATGCACTGTATGACATTTATTTATTACAAAAAATATTAACTTCGAGTAAATTTCTCACAATATAAGCTTTCAAGATACTGCTTCTGAATTGCAATCATTTTATTGCAATTCGCATGCTACTGTATAGAATAATTTACTTTTTTTATTATTTTGATATTTCTTTTCATTTGTTAAAAGCCCTTTTGCTAGATAACTTTTCTGAAATTGTTTGTTATCTTGCTAGAAAATATCCAGTCATCTGCATATTCTTCAGGAAAATCCTTGAATATTTTTCGGTATTGAGACAGCGGGCCTAGTCTGAATTGGAATGGATCAATAACTTCATCTGCTGTTATTGTAGTATTAGCAAGCATTGTCGATTAAGTCTTCTTAAAAATTTTAATTAATTCTTTATTTATATTCGTAAAATTGTTAGATATCTCTTTAATTTCTCAGTCGAGAGACGCTTTTTATTTTCCTCTTTGTTAATGGAAATTATATTCCGTGTTGCAATGAAAAGTGACTAAATAAATTTTCTTGTCGTTTAATTACATATTAGATTTGTTTGTAGTATAACTTCTCTTTTCACCTTTATATTAACAATTGTGATAGATATTTCTTGGATACATCGGTTGATATTGGTAATATGCATTTTTCCATTTTTAACAAGGTGTTTTTATACCTTTATAATTTTTTCTTTTATTTTTTGGGAAAGAAACAGAATTGAATTAATTAATCAGAAAATATCAGAATTTGTAAATTTAATAAATAGGGGCTAATTTTTTAGGAAAATATACTTCAAAATCGCAACAATTTGGAGAAACAGTCAATATGCATATTTTATAAAAGGAAAGCCTTCCAAGCTTTTGCTTTAGTGAAAAATGTGTTAATACGAAGAACAGCAATTGGTCAACATGCAGGGTGGCCCATTAGTGCGACGAAGGTGGATATCTCGGAAAATATTGGGGTTAGAAAAAAACTTTTGCAATGAAAGTTGTGCAAATCAACAAGCTGCACATTTAAAAATTATTCTCGTTTATACAGGGTGTATCATAAAAATGCGACATACCAAAGTTGTGTTTTTTTAAACGGAACTACCCATTTTTTATTACAAATAACATGCAGGGTGGCCCATTAGTGCGGCGAAGGTGGATATCTCGGAAAATATTGGGGTTAGAAAAAAACTTTCGCAATGAAAGTTGTGCAAATCAATAAGCTGCACATGTTCGTTTACACAGGGTGTTTCATAAAAGTGCGACATAACAAAGTTATGTTTTTTTGAATGAAACCACCAATTTTTTATTACAAATTTGAATTCCTTGAGAAATTCTAATGTGGCTTTATGCATTATACATAGTGTCTAAAATGGAGGGTTTTCGCATTATTTCTCTTTTGACGTTTCGAAAAAATTAAATAACTCAGTTATCCTGAAATTTATCCAACTGCGATTTCGCAGCTTTAATATGCATTACATGTGCTAACTACAGCTAGTTGTTCACCTTTTCTACCTCGCTTGGTTTTGAGTAGTTAGTTATTTAAATTGAAAGCCTTAAATTCATGGATAACTTGATTTTTTCAAATGGCATCACCTAATTTTTTATGTGCCGTTCAACGTAGAATCTCATAAGCTTTCTAATGATAAGATTGTAGGTCTCTTACTCAAAAATCCGCAAAAATCCGTAAGAGTCAGATACCTACAACGTTATCATTAGAATGCTTATGTAATTCCCATTCAACGGTACATAAAAATTAGGTGATGCCATTTGAAAAAATCAAGTTATCCATGACTTTAGGGAGTTCAATTTAAATAATTGATTAGATTAGAAAGGTGAACAACTAGCTTTAGTTAGCACATGTAATACATATTAAAGCTACGAAATCGCAGTTGGATAACTGAGTTACCTATTTAATTTTTTCAAAACGTCATTTTTTCCGGAAAAAGTAAAGTAATGCGGAAACCCTTTGCATATGGGAAAAAATTAAGGGCTTGTGTTAAGAAATTTATCTTAAATTATCTTGGTGAATCCGATACCTACTATTTATTTTTGTAACAGTAGTCAATTATTCAGGTAAGTGGGTAGATTCTGTGTTATAATTTTGATTGTTCTCCTTAATTAACATTATGACATTTGAAGAATGAAGGTGGCTATTAGTGGAAACCAAAAAATTACTAGTTGCCCGCTTATGGTCATACTCCTGGCCACAAGTGGATAAGTCAATTGTTCTAAACAATGTTTACAATAGATATATTTTATTTATTTCAGTCAATACGTCAAAGGCAATGACCAAATACCATTAAAGCAGAGTAAAAAAGGTGGGCAAAGCAAAATTCCAGTACTCACCTACACAAGTTAATCTAATTTTATGAAGAGGGAAGACCCTGACCATGATAATTTTCCAAATTTATCTTCCTCGCGTATGTCCTAAATAAGAACATGTTAAATAATGTGCTTTCCCATGCTTCCATTTCATACTATTCAGAGGAGAAAGTTTAACGATATTTACGTAATATTTGTTTTGCGCAAAAAACACTGTTCCATAATGTGCTCCTATACCATTAATAAAAGGAATCAGACTTAAGAAAAAAAAGAAAGAAAGAATTCACACCAAGCGTTGTTGTATCTAATAAATGGGTGCATTATTATGAAGAAAAAGACCGTTAAAGATGAAAAGAAAAAACAAACGTAGAAAATGAGGCAGGGACAACAAAGAGATCATAAACTTAAAAAGAAGAACTTTGAGACTGGGTAGAAAGTGGTAGCAGTGGAAATGACATTGACTACATGACACTTGAACGAAAATAATTGAAATGTTTGCTTCTGAAGACCTGGGAGACTTTGTAGTTGTCAGTTTTGAGGTAACCGACAAAAGATCAGCGACCATGTACAGATATATTGCAAAATTTTTTAGATACTCTATTAAGAGTACGAAATACAATGTTTTAAAAGTGGTAATATACAGTGTGACAACTTTCAAAGCGGGACATAGGGAAATAACATATTTGCAGTTTGTCCACCAATTTCATCTACAAGGACGATAATGGTGTCTATCGAAATTGAATTATTTTTTAAACCAGCTGATATCAAACACTTACTAAATTAACAGCTTTTGTTTTATTAAAAAAATCATTTGAATATTCTCAAAATTTCAAAAATATAAACAGCCATGACGTGACAAATCGAGTGATTGTCATACCGGCGATTTTCCTCTATTTCATACTGTTACACTTGTAGTTTCTTCAAATTGCCTTACAAGTCGTTGGATTGTGGTTACAGATGATATAAAACTGCAAATATATGAGTTCTTATGTTATTTGCTTATGTCTCGCTTTGAAAGTTGTCACACGGTAGAAAAGACTGCGTTCTATCTAATGCAAAATGACATTTCCACCATAGCAGACATTTTTGAAAATATGTACTAGCTTATACAAACAAACACTGTTTAAATATATCAATACCTAAGCTCTACCTAGTGTTTTAATCAATAATTGAATGACCAAAAGTAGAGAAAAGTTATGCCCTAATGTAAGAAAGTAGATGGCCAAAAGTAGGGAAAAAGTGTGGCCAAATGTAGATACAGATGGCCAAAAGTACAAAATTTTGCTGTTCAAAATATAAAGCTTTTCATTGAATCTTCAATAGCACATGCA
>JALBCR010001465.1:0-138776 GCA_030710515.1 Abscondita cerata | reverse complement strand
TAGGTATACTTCGTTCAGTTACGTATTGCTAATAAGAACTTCTTTGAACATTATTGTTTTTTGTGTTGATGGAGAAGTAAATATATTCGAATTATGGTTTTCCGATTACAAATTAAGTATCTGGTTTTATTTTTATTTTTATTTATTATTATTATTAAAAAAAAATAAATAAACTCACCTTTGCGCCCGCCAGTACTCACTTAGTGTTTCAGTTAATCTGAGTAATATTTTATTTCTAGCTAGTTCATTATATTTTCTGTGTAATTACATATAGGTTAGAAAATATCTTTTATTTTCTGAAATTTTTTGATACATTTTATTTGTGCACTTATATTTACTTAAATTAATTATTATGAAATATAATTTGTACACTGTTTCAACGTCTCAAGCCTATTGTGGACATCTGTTTCTTGCAGACGGTCTGTCGGTTGTGCTGCTGTAATTGATAAATAAATAAATAAATAAAAAAAGATAGTAGTAAAGACCGTATCGGGATGTAGCAACAGATTGTAAGCAAGGATTGTATCGAACGATTGTAGCGGAGGCAGGTATCAAACGATGTAGTAAAAAGATTGTTTTCAAACTAGTGCGCAAAAAGATCGTTTTTAACAGTATAACAAAAATCTAAAATAACAGGAAAACAATGTTGACCTCTACGTTGTATAAATATGAAATTTTAAAATTACGGTGAACGCGCATAAAGAACCAATTATCCATTTGGAGAATATTACTCGTATTGGATCTTCCTAGTATACGACGATAAAAATAACGACACATGACAACGAATGGCCCCGAAACGACAGTTTAAAACCCTAATCAAAATATAGCACAGCACACGTCCACCATCTTTAATTTTTTGAATGAAACAGTGAACCGCGGACCAAGCGCAGAACAAACACCTTCGCGCGCCATCAGAAACAGTAAGCAAAACAACAACGTAATACCCGTTTGTACTTACCGTAACAACTAATATTATTAATACAACTACAATAATTCAAATGTATGTCTAATTTTTATCAAAAGAGTAAGTTTACCTTAACCATCAAATATTGATTTATCAGAAGCATCATATAAAAAATTCTTCAATGTGTTTTCTTTCCTACTTAATATTCTTTGAAACACTTTTAAGACTAGCCCTTACTTTGCAGTCTTTGACAAGGTTATGTTTTTTTGTGAATTTTTATTGTGGATTTCAGCGTTGAATACTTGTTTCACATTGACAAACGCCAAGGCTTATTGGGTTTAATTCAATTCCTTGAAAAATAGACTAACTTCGTTAATTTCCTACACTTTCTTGAATAAAAAAATAAACAACAAAATAATTTTAGCAATCTTGCATCATATAGTTTTTTTAATTTCATCTTAATTTTTGATTATTTTAAATAATGATTTTGGCTTGCGATTGTTGATAAAACGTTACATGCATTCGTGTTTAAGGGCCAAATTCAGAGATATCATTCACTCTCAATCTACACTCAAATTCAGCTTCAATTGTCACTCAACCTCAAAATGTGATTTATACATAAAAAACAAGACTACTTGGCCAAATTAATTTCAGTAGAGAAGTGAGGGCCGACCGACTACCCCTACATTGTAAACATAATCTATATCTGACAAATACTTCCAGATGAGTTACTCAATGTATGTAGTTTTTGAATATCAAAAGTTGAGACTGCACTCCACTAACCATTCAACTGAAAAAGCGAATTAATTGCCAACTGAGTGTAGTAGTAGTAGTAGTAGTAGTAGCGTTTCTGAATTTGATTTTAACGGTGGTCCGATGTTTACTGGAAGAACAGTATGAGTAGAACCTAACTCGCCCTATGAACCTGTAAATAAAACCTTTATAAGTTTGTAAACTTGATATAAAGGCCAGAAATCAATGTTGGTTAATATTATTAAACTCCGTCTAAAAACACGTTTATAGTTAGTTAAATTGCAACATTTCTTGACATTAGACATAAAGACATGTAAAAACTGTTGCTTTTAGCAGTAGGTACCTCAATAAAAATAACTATTAAAACTTGCAAAACTTATTTTAGTTTGTACATTTAATGTCAAACAATTAAAGGATATTAAATAATTCCATATTTAATTTGTATTCAAGGTATACGTAAAATAACTCATTATCATAAATTTGTATTAAATAAGCTTTTTACCGTTAAATTAAAAATAAGCATTAAACTGATATTAATCAACTATTTAATTATTTGAATATATTCTAGTATTTATTAAGTTGTTAGCATTGAAAATTAATTAAAACAATTATAATGAGAACGCATTTTAATTCAATAACAAAAAAAGGAAATAGGATAAATTTATTATTGAGAATAAAGTGTCTAATCTTGAAACGTATTAATGAAATACACTTGAGAAAACACTCGTTTTCTCCACAATTTCAATTTAATCAATAGTGTATTAAATAAGTTTCCTTGCACGTTACAGATTGAATTCAATCAATCGTCGCAAGCAATTACAAGAAATTTGATGATAATGATATAGGAACAAAATTGTCTTTAACATCTGCGAAGGAATTGTATCATTACGTTTAAGTAAGAAAATAACTCAACTAGGCGTGAAATAAGCTCTCTTTACAAAACTAATAGTGTTATTTACTAACAAAAGATCTTTATTTAATTAAATAAAAATAAAAATGTTACGATAAATTATTAATTAAGAATTATATTTCTTGGGATTTTGAGTGTAGGTCTGTACTGAACTTAAGCAATGTTATTGCAAATTTATAAACTAAACTCAATTTTTAGAAAAATCTAGTTTTTTTTAAAATGGAATTGAAATTGTCAATATTATTTTAAATTTAATTTAACGATACGTACCCTTCTACTTAAAAAAAATTATTATGTTATTACAATTTAACTACATCGATTTTAGAATTTATACCAGAACCCGCTTTTAACCCCCTAAACATGTTTTTTGCGGTGCTTACTTTAATTTATAAGCTGTTTGATTTGAACTTAAAATAAGATCAAAGGACATTATCAGTAAATATTATTACTACGTACCGTAAATAATTTATTATTATTGTTATAACCTCAAAAGAGGTTAATTGTATCTTTCTCATTCGTATTTTATTTATTTATTTATTTGTACAATTTTCTTTGGAACCAATCAAATCATAGGAATTAGTAGAGTGAACGCTTGTGGGGGGGTACAACACTAAACTCAAATTAAAACAATTTTAAGATAACATTTATAGAAATAATTAAAATCGAATATAACGTTGAAATATTTCTACCTAGTGGTAGTAAAATAAATTCAAAAGTGGGACCTGTCAAAATTCTCACCAAAAAACAAAACATACTTCTTCTGATCAACATTTAATTTCACTTCATTTCAATTTTTTTCTTAAAAAATTGTTTTTCGCTCAAACATACAGGTCCATGCATTTTTACCGTAGTTCAGTCCGCATAATCATCAATCAGTTATAAATTTATCAACACAGAAAAGAAATGTTAACTAGAGAATAAAAAACAACACAAAAATATGGAAAAAAATAACGTTTCTATTTTCTTTATAATTGTGTGCATGTTTGATATAATTAGCCCAATTTGTTTGTTTTCTACTGTTAGTACTTAAACTTTTGTAACAAAAAGTTTAATTTTTAAAAAAATTGGCAAGAGATCGCAACACGTGGAATATATCACCTTCCAACACATTCATATTGTGTATTCATTTTTTTTCTTCAACGCTCTTTATCTTGAATACGAATGGGGTTACAACATTTTTACTAAGAAAACTCCAATTATTTTTCATATTTCTACCTATCCTAGAGATAGAATCAGCTGTTACAATAAATTTTTACCGTAGTCGCAATTTATCCCATTTAAATATTATTAATCCGTACCTGTATTTAACAATAATCTTTTCAAAAGTGGATGGCCTTCACGGCCAAATTTCGAACGAATTACTTACTTATCTGCCCGTTTTCGTTGCAGAAGCAAGAGTGTATTTATGCCATTTTGTGATTTTTATTTTGCAAGGTTTAATTAATGCAAACCGAAGTTTCGGATTTAATCACTATATTTGTGCTATTGAAACGAACGTTTTACGTTCAATTTTCATTCGGTAATTACCGGATAAGAAGAATATCACTCCTTTTGTTAATGAGCTTGTTTTGTTCCTGTTTTTTTTGAATGCCACGAACATCTCGGCATTCTGTGGTATCCGACAATTACACATGTTGGAAATTTTAGTTTTGATTTGGTACCATTACAATTATGCTGATATCAGTGATAATCACGCAGCACAGCTTGGTAGTGGCTTAAAAATTTTCCAATCTGCGTCATCTGCAGCATTTCCGAGGATCATCGGACACTACCAATTTCGGAACAGAACAGATGAGTACAAGCCTCAACGGGCCATTTTTTTTAGTTTTAGTAATGATTTTTTTTACATTATTCTGCACAACGAATGTTATATTATAATTTATTTGATTTTATTTGTGAATTGCGACGAAAAGTTCGAACCGATCGGGTGCAACAGTTTAATAATTTACTTTAATATTGTACATAAAAAATACTGTTATCTATAAATGTGGTCGAGGTTATACTGCATCATACCTTTTAATTTATTTATATTAACTGGTTTACACTCCAGAATTATTGTTGTTTTTGTTTGATATTTTTTTGCTATATTAAATCAATAGAATTTTTTTTATCGTTTATTATTGAGATTTCTGAACTACACAGTTACGTTGGACAAAACATTACGTATCACAGCTTTTGTTAAAATACCTTGTAGACAATATGCATTTTGAGATTGAACATTTAATTACCATTTAGCAAATAGACTTAAAATAATAGTGTATTTAATTATTTATTCGTATGGTACATTTTAAAAAACTGTATTGTGATGTAATTGTTATTTATGGTGCCCTAAAAGATTAATATAAATCTGTATAGTGTGGTGACGAAACCGTGTGCAATTGTAGATTGTCTTTGCAAAACATTTGCTTCAAGGTTTAGGAAAACCACTAAAACCTAAACATGCCAACCCTTACCCACTTTAGTATTCATATGTAATAATATTAAGTAAGTGTGTAAAAATTATAAAGGTAAATAAGAACATTAAATATAACAGCACAGCCATTGCGTGACGACATATGATGGACTGGTCCAAGCGCCAGTCACGACAATCACAAAAAAATAGTAGGTTAAAAAAAATAGTGGAAAAACAGATAATCATGACAGAGAATACAAAATATTGCTAAACTTCAGATGTCCTTCGTAAACCATAATATAGCTTCATCCGTTAAATTATAAATGTTTACAAACCCTCCTTTAAACTTTGTTAATTGACAATCCTTTACAATATGTGTAATGGTCTCTGGTTCGTTTCTACAGTCACAATTTGGGTTAGAAATCGCACCCCATTTAAACAACATAAAGTTGCATTTTAAATGGTCTGTTCTTATGCAATTTACTTTTGACCAAATTTTTCTTTTGTGATCAAAACCAGGTACTTCTATTGTTGGATCATCAATAAGATGTTTATTGAAAACATCAACTACAGACCATAATTATTTCCACGCTTCAACTTCAGAAAAATCCGTACTTAAGTAGTCTTGCAACCATATAAGACTAATATAAAAGTAACATACGTGTACAAAGTTCTATAATCAAATCGTGTCACCTCTGGATTGCACGACTTCAATAACTCCAGTTTATAGGAACGGGTTTAATTAGTTCTTTCAATTTGGGTGAATCAGGCGAATGAGCTAAAATTGAAAGTATCTGAAATACTAGCGAACAGTGTTGTTTTGAAGAATTGACTGATTGAACTGATCGTTGAATCCTCGAAACCTACAGTGTGTGTTATTATTATGCGAAATGCTTGATTTTATTGGAGTGGCTGAATGTTGAATGTAAGTAATTAGTTTATCCAGTTGTAATCCAAATCATATGTTCGGTTCCAGATTTTCTTGTACGTTTGGTATATAGGTACAATAGTTAAAAATCTCAGATTAGCCAGGAAAAGAAAAGCCGCAAAAACCAAAAGAAGGGGCGCAAAAGAACAAAAAATTAGGGTAATTGCAAAACAAAGCACACCAAAGCTTAAATTTCATGTCTTGTTTTACAAGACAATTTGTAGCACTTATGCCCATGCGTGGGACAAAATACGTCTTGTAAAACTCGTGTAACAATATGCTATTTTGATGGTTTAATGATTTTGCAAAAGTACTGCAAACTGTTGTATTTTAGTTTATTTTAGAACCATCTTTATGAATCTATTACATTTTGATATCTGTCTACTTAGTCTCCAATATCATTCCGGAGATCTATTCGAAGTATGTTGTAGTCTATAGATAGTAGTAGAAGATATTGACACATTTATATGTATTCATACAGAACATTTTATGTATACAAATTTAAGGACTCTTAATTTTATTATGTAAAATATTTAATATTATGCTATATCGTTTAAAAAGCTAATTAATTGTACTAATAATTCTTGGTTTGCATTTTGATTCACCCTGTATTAATGAAGCTTCCGATAATAACGGTAACGAATACTAAACACAGCTAATAGACATGTTAATAACAATACATGTTAAATTATTATTTGATAACAAAGAGTTTAGGTGTCATTTTTACTAATAAAATACCCTATTCAAAACATTAAGATGTTATACATTTTTTAAAGCTTTTAATAAGATCTTTTTGAATTTTAAAGAAAATATTATGAGGTCCAAATAAAAAAAAATCTTGAAAATTACATCTTTTTTCCCGACGATGTTATCCTACAACGTTAGAAGTTAGAATTTAATCTACACGAATGTACACTCATAAAATTTAAAACTTGGACACCACAATTTTTGTAAACAAAAGTTTGCACATTGTGAAGCGGGCTTAAGGGTATCATTTACAATTTTAACAGCAGGTAGTCTCAGCAGGGGTTATCTTATAGAAGGACTGAAGAATGAATCATTACACTAAGTCTTAGAAAATAGGTAATTTACGTTGCTTACTTAATTTTTTTCTTTAAAGAATATATTTGAAGGTATCGCTAATTAAACACCATAGCTCGATTAATTATCGAATCAAAATTTTGTTTAGGAAATGTTTACAAAATGACCAATGTAACAACCCTTAGAGCAATATGACTCAAAGGAAGTAAATTAAACAAGCAAGGATATTCTATTGTTATTGAAACTTATTCATAAAGTAAAAGCCATTTCCTTATAATGCTAATGGACAGGATTTTCTTTTAAGTATTAAGATTACAATAGAGGACTTATAAACTTTCGAAAATATCTAATTATAAATATTTACACTGCAATTGCGCTTTTTCCTTAATAATTTCTTAGCAATAACATACACGTTCTTGGTTTTAAGTTGTCATAAATTTGATATGATATAAATTTGTGTTTCTAATATTACATCACAAACTAATCTTTATTCGCCAAAAATTGTTGCTTAAGTTGTAAAGCTTCGTACACACCTGAACAACAAACCGAGCAACAAACATAACAACGAACCGAAAGTCAAACAGAACGACAAACGATCTTTTATGATTTCCACAATCCGAACAACAAACGGAACGTTTGTGCTGTTCCCATAATTATTTTCAGTAGTTTTCAGTTCATATATATTTATTATTGAGAAGAGAAAATTGCGGAAAACAAGAAGATAGTGCCAACCAAATTTTTACGCACAAAGAAGAGTAAAAATTATAATTTACTTCGCTTTTTTTTTTAATTTTTGAAATTTCCCGCCCAAATGATGCTAATAGGGACATCATTTTTTCTTGCATTCTTAAACACTGATTAATTTAAAACATTTTTCTTCTGTCAACTCCATAATATTACCTAAAACACAACAAACCCACAAAAGGGAGGACAAAAATAAATAATTTAATTCTCCCGCATAAGTTTGTTCGCCGTTTTGTTTAGATTCGTCCAAACCTGCAAACGCATTCGCGCGCATTTTCTTTGATGTCGGAGAAAAACCGACAAGTTGCGGAACGCCGCAAACCGTTCGTGGAACAATCAGGACTTGCGAATCTGTTCTAAAATTCGTACGTAGCACCGTCAAATTAATGTTCCGATTGCCGTTCGGTTCGTTGTTCTGTTTGTTCCTCGGTTTGTTGTTCAGGTGTGTACGAAGCTTTACAATAAGCATATTAATATGAACTATATCTTATGAAAGGAGAGTTATGTAACTATAATTAACGACTTAACGTTACGTTAGTAGATTCCATTTACTATTTACACATATTTTCTTGGAACATTCGATAATTAACTATCGGGATATGATGACCCTATACTTCGCAGGTTGTGCGCAACTGGATACAAGCAAATAACTTGGAGCTGTTACCCTGGCCAGCAAAAAGCCCAGATTTTAACATTATTGAAAATGTTTGGGCTCGAATACTTGCTGTTATCCGAAGACAACAAGGGCCAAATTTTATACCAGTAAACCGTAATGCACTAATTGCAGCCATTGATACCGCATGGGAAACGATTAATATTAATTATATTGATACCTTGATAGCGTCAATGAGCAGACGCCTCCAAGATTGTATCAAAACAAAATTTTGATTCGATAATTAATCAAGCTATGGTGTTTAATTAGCGATACCTTCAAATATATTCTTTAAAGAAAAAATTAAGTAAACAACGTAAATTACCTATTTTCTAAAACGTGCTTAGTGTAAAGATTCATTCTACAGTCCTTCTATAAGATAACCCCAGTTAATAATGTGCAAACTTTTGTTTACAGAAATTGTGGTGTCCAAGTTTTAAATTTCATGAGTGTACCTACTGATATAGGTGTGTGATTACCAGTCTCGATACAATAAGATGTCGAGGATGATTTCTAAAAAAGAACGTTAAAAAACGGTTTATTTCTTTCACGCATATAGCATTGTTTTTTTTTGACGTAATGCATCCAGAGATTTAAAATCAATAACGTAAGGTATTATGTTGATGTCACCTTCAGACCAAAAGAAAATATTTTACAGTATACCTTTTATCACTTAAATGTTACGTCATTTATTTGCTTCTTAACTGTCTGGGGTCTAGATTTATGATGAAATTAATATCAAGAAGTGTTGTGCTGGTTTCAAGAAAGACAATAAATTTTCTCAGGATGCATGATAGAGTAAATAAAACATTCAGACATTTGCTTAAATTTGACACTCTTTTGTCGTTCCAACTTTACTGCTAATTTCATATTTACATAAAATGTTATAAAATCTCAAATGTTTTTTCAAAAGATGGTATATAATGGGTAACCTGCAACACGATTATTTTGAACCTGTGGTATCGATTAACGCATTACCGTGAGCATGTCGACAAATAACTGCGTATTGTACTTACAGTGTGTAAATTAGGTATATAACATATTGCGGTGTGATTACCAACCTTGCACATATAAAAATTGTTTTTACCTAAGAGAACATCTTGTTTTTTTTAACTTGTAATCTCAGATCTGTGAGTACGTTCCCAAATAAAAGAATTAGTTATACATATGGAATTTAATTAATTTTATACAAAGAACTTTTTACTAAAAATTTTTACAAACCGATTTTATTGGTCATTCAATGCATAAAAGAGTTCAATTTAAATTAACAAAAGCAATAAGTCTCTTATAACCTGACCTTGTATCGATGTGAAATTTCACACCTGCGTGCAATCTTCATTGTCTTCTAAATCATTAGATGCATCAATTAATTTTATTATACCGGTTGAGTAATTAATTGTTTTAACACTTTCTCTACTTATTATTGTCAAAGGAATATTTTATTTTTATTTAACCGTTGACGGTTTGAGTTGCATTTCAAAAACTATCCGTGTTGCTTCTTTGATTCTCGAAGTACGAATTATTTCTTTTGCGTTGGAACTTAAATTACTCTTCTTTCACTTTCCTCACTTCAAACGTTAGGTTTTTTAAATGTTTTTTCTCATTTCTACTTCCACATTACAATTGTCTCGTCTCACTCTTTATGTTTTCACCCATAGTGATTTTTATCACGAAAACTAATTTTGATACACTTTTCACAAGCGTTCATCGTATTATCGCTACACAAAACTCATTATCTTTGTTTCATTAATTAAACAGAAATTAATTTTTACCGTGTACAAATCAAATTCTTTGATTAACATTAATTAATTATGGTTTACAAAATATAGATTGGTTTTAGAAACTCTTTAAATTTAATTTTCTTTCTTATTTAAATATAAACTCTAAATCATAATTTTATTTGTTTATTTTCTTGTTTAAACGCAATTTTTGTTTATTTATTCAAAAAAATGTCTTTTTCCACTGCACATATACTGTCTACCACAAAATATTATTACGTTTTTTACAAAAATAATCCTTAATTAAGGTTGGTGAAAAATGTAAAAAGGAAACTCTTTACGTAATTTTTTGTATTGTCCAATTCTTTAGTGCTAAGGAAGACATACTTTTGTTGGCAGAAAAGAAACTATAAGCAATGTTATAAGTTTTACATGTCTAAGCTGATGTTCACAAGCTTAGGCTAAATATGAAGAGCATTACATATTGATAAGTTTACGCATTGATAATATCTTTAGGTCTTTGAAATAGTGGATTTACTTTTTTGTGTTTATAACAGGTATGTTAAAATACCCAAATGATGTTAATAGAGTCTTTTCAAACATCTCGACATTGCTAACTCAATGAATACATTTAACACACATAACTGTAATGTGCATGTATATTTCGTCATCTCAGTGCTTTATCACTCACAAAAACAGTTTCATATTGCAAAATTAAGTATCGAAAAAAATATTTATTTATGAAATCAGAATAAAAAATGCATATTTTAATTTCTTTTCTTTAAGTACTAATTAGTTCAGCGTTAATGAATTTAGCAATGAACGGATGAGGTAGATTGGCTTAAGAGAGGAAAGAAAATGGCAGAGCAGGCCTTGAGGGCATAATTAAATGTTCTATATCTGGAAGCTACGGTTCAGTATTACTTGAAGCTCTTTCACCTCATTTTCAGTTCCTTACCCTACAAAATACGAGAACTAATTATATATCTAATAACTCAGAACGTAGAATTTTCAATTTTGTATTACTATTAGTTTTAGCGTTATTACCATTAGGTTCGTAACGGAAAAAAGTTTTTGCCCGAGCAGGCTGAACCGTGTGTAATAAAAAAGGCGGTAAGTGCCGTACTTGGAAATGTGACAATAAATTCTATGATATATTTGTTCCTTTTTTGTACCAGATTTTTGCATCTGAAACGGAATTCGTTTCTCAAATAACAGAATGGAAGCTGGATGGCATAAAGAATGATCGATTAGGTAACAAAAACTTTGAAATATTACAGTAGCATGTTAGAAACTTTTAGGAAAACTGTTATTTAAGAGCCTTTTTCTGTATTTAAAGCAAAAAGTTAAATTAGAAACGTCAATCAAACTTATTTACGATTATAAAATTTTATAGATTTTATCATGCAATTTTATAGTTCATCTAAGATTTCATGCAGTCTGCTTGAAATTAAGTACTAACTAACATGTAATTAAATAAAATAAAATATTTATATATTTTAACAATTATGTCTTTTAGAATAAAAAACTTAATGTTCATCTTTATCGATAAAAAAAAAAAAAAAAAAAAAAATAGTGATAAGTCTGTTAATTTCACAAATAACATTCATTCCAATAAATGCAGGAACCAATTTGTAACTAAAAATCTTTATTTTCAAACAATTATTTAAAATAATAGAAGTAAAATTACATAGACAAATACCCAAAGTATTTCTCTACTAAAAAGTTGATTCAGTTTATATTCTAAATAGCCGACATATAATTAGTTGATGTACCATTGTTCAAAGAGACATTTTTACTCTATAGATTTATAATAGTCAAATAATTAAAAATTATTTAATTAATTTAAGTTAGTCAATTAACTTTAGTTTTAGGCGACGTCAATCAATTATTGGTAGCTGTCATTTTCGCTTTGTTGTGTATTGGTGGTTATTAATTACTACATTTTGCATTTCTTTTATTTTTAATTTTTTTAAGAACAGAAATTAAGCTTAGGTTTTATGCAAGGTAAAACTTACGGTCCCAGGGGCGACAAGTGGATGTTAATTTGCTTGCATACTTTGAACAAGAAATGGATAATGGGAGTTCTTTGATTCCGATTAACGTGTGTTCAAGAGATAACTTGAAAACTAACGTTTAACTTCAATCTTAGTAAATTTATTTACATAGACAGCAACGTCATTAAACTTTCATTAAATCACTAAGCATTAGTCAAATAGGACTTTATCAAAAACAGGAAAGAAGAAACCACAAAAAAAATGGAAAACCGAGGATTTGCCAGAATCTTCAAAAATGTGTAAATTTTCTTATTTTTTCGACTTCATAAACTTTCTCTATTCAAAAAATGTTGTCAATTCCTTGATACTGCATGCAAGAGGGTCAAATCAAAACCGTACAAACGCCCTTTTGCATTTATAATATTAGTATGATTGCATTTTATATGTCATCAAATGTAGAAGTTAAGTATGTCATTAAAGTACAGTGTGCTTCTGATTGTAACACCGGTTTCACAAAATTAAACTAATGACATTCTATTCAAATTTAGTTTGCATTTCTAGAGAGTGACTGGATAGTATAATGCGGATCTTGCAGTTACTGTATGAACTAATACTTCTTAATCAGCACTTCCATTTAACCCCGCAAGTACTAATCAATCAAATACCATTTTTCATCCCAATTCCCCAGACCGATGTCTACCTACGCATTCTAACATCTTGAATGTTTCCTTATACACAAATATACGTCAAATTAAATTTACTAAGAATTTAAAAATGCATTCCTAAGTAGAAATATGAGCTACATTTTATACATTTAAAAATGTATGCAAAAAACAATTAGTAGCTTTGAAGTTTTATAATCATGTTATACATTTATTTCATGATATGCTGAATATTTACTTGTACATTTAACAAATTACGTTTGATTCAATAAATAGATATACGTAATTTAGATTAAGGAACAAGTATACTGTAGTGTGATTCTTTTTGTTCAACTAAGACTGTTTTTATGGCTAACTGATCGTAATAGTAAAATTATATATCGAATCACTCTATGCTATTTTTCTCAAAAAAATTATAATACAACTGTATTATTTTTAAATGCTTTAGAAGAATCCATCAAACAATATAATATATACAGGGTGTCATTTGAAAAAAATAGTTGACTGTCGTAACTTTGGTATGCGTCAATATATTTTTAGCTTATGTATTATATCAGTCAATAAGTCCCGGGCCTAACTACCAGATAGCGCTACTAAAAAATATCCATATGATTTTCTGAAAGTACCGACCTTCAAAAGGATACTGTCAAAATTGCATGACGTTTGGTTTATTATTTATCGAGTTACAGTGGTTTAAGTGACGCTACTTTTGTGATTCTTAAAAAGATAGATTTAAAGCAATTTCGTGTGTTGACATACCATTGCTTTTGATGGGAAAAACACCGATCAAGCTTAAGCTTGGCTTGAAAATGTTATCCGGACCCTGCTCCATCAAAAACGACCATTAAACGATGGTTTGCCGATTTCAAACGTAGTTGTACGAACACCGATGATGCTGAACGCCCTGGTCGGCCAAACAAGGCAGTTATTCCGGAAAACATTAAAAAAACCCTAAAAATCATCCTGGGCAATCGCAAAGTAAAGTTGTAAGAGATAGCTGACACTCTGAAGTTAACAAAAGGTAGTGTTTACACCATCATACACAAACATTTGTGTATAAAAAAGCTGTTTTCCAAATAGGTGCCGCGTTTGCTCACACCAGTGCAAAAACAACAACAAGTAGATTATTCAAAGACCTGTTTGGAGATGTTTACGCAAAATAAGGAGTTTTTGTATCGATAAACCACAATGGATAAAACATGAATTCACTACTTCACCCCGGAATCAAATCGGCAGTCTGCTGAGAAAGCCGTTCAAAGCGTCCAAAAACTCAAACATTGGCTGGAAAAGTAATGCCCTCTGTATTTTGGGATGCGAATAGAATTTTATTCATTGACTACTTGAAAAATGGAAAAATAATCAACATCGGTTTGTTGGATTGTTTAAAAGCCGAAATTGCCCAGAAAAGGCCTCATTTGAAGAAGAAAAAGGTGCTCTTTTATCAAGACAATGCACCGTGTCACAAGTCAATAAAAACAGTCGCAAAAATGGTCGAATTGGGTTTCGAATTGCTACCGCACCCACCGTATTCTCCAGATCTGGACCCCAGCGACTACTGGCTCTTCGCAGAACTTGAAAAGATGCTTTGTGCAAAGAGATTTGGCTCAGATAAGGAAGTGATTGCCAAAACTGAAACTTATTTTGAAGGTCTCGATAAATCGTTCTACACCGGTGGTATCGAAAAGCTACAGAAACTTTGGAATTATTGTACCACTCTAAAAGGAGAGTATATTGGTGACTAAAAATGAATTTTGGCAAAAAAATGTTGTTTTTTCATCTAAGCCCGGGACTTACTGACCGATGAGTTATGTTATCCAATGTGGTTTTACACGTCATTTACAAATATAGTGTATCCTGTTTAAAATAAATAAAAATAAAATAAAATAATCTGGGTTTACTTTATTAAAAAGCCGCTTAAGTATTTAAATACAGGGTAAAACCAAAAATCGATATTTTAGAAAAACCTTAATATCACCCTGTACAATAAAAAGAGTTATTTAATAAAAATAACGGTGGTTCAACCTCATTCTGAAAATATTTCTTCACATTTTGTCGGTGACGGTACTTTAATTAGAACAAAATAAAAGTAAGCCAATAAATAAAACAATCTCTATTGATTTTAATCATATCAAAACTAAGAAATGTCTTTCTTAGAAAGCTAACGTACGGATTTTATATTGATTTAGTTTCAAACTCTAATAAGAATTTAACTTTTTAAAGTTACTCTGGAAGTGATATGGTGCAGATGCTTCTGTAGCTGAACTTTATATATGTTGTAAATTGGGTATCTCTAATCTTTAATAGTTGGTTAAAGCAACTGCCAATTGACGACAAAAACTTTCTAATAGACACATACCTGTTTGCGTTACTTGTGTGCTGCAAGTAATTGAAGCCTTTGGCTTGATTCTAATTGATATCTTACAATAATAATACATGGTTTTGCCACGTAATATAGTAAATTGTTCTACTAGCAACTATTATCGTAGCTTATAACTTACTTGGAAAACTACATTGATGTTTTAAAAATAAGCTCTTTCCGCTGTGCCATTAGGTACTGCATCTTGTTTTGATTAATGTATCGTGTCGTATAGTTTGCTTTGAAACTTCAATTTATGTTTTAGAGTAACTTACTTCTCTTAGGGGCAGTTTTTCAATCTCTGATTAAGGTTAACTTTCGGTTAATTTCTAATATTATGACAACAATTATCGCTATGACAGTAAATCCAAAATTAATGTTAATCAATACCTGAAAAACTGGCCGTTACTGATTTGATCTGAAAATTTATTTTTCTTATATTTCTTGAAATATTAACTAGTCTTGGCAAATGTAAATTTTGTTTGACTCCAGTTTCTTTTGTATTTAAATTTCTGTTTGTAAATGGAATATAAAATGGCAAAAATGTAAGCTCAAAATTAATACAAAAAATTTGAAAACTAGCTTCTAAATTAAAATTGTTTAAATAAATATAATGCACTTTTTGAACAGTGGTCAAATGAAAATTACTTCTGATCTCAAACAGCATTTTTACTTAGAAAATGATTTCTATCATCGTAGTGTTTTTAAGTACCTGAGGTGGAAGTAGAGGTGAGTTGTAAAGACGTTCTCCGTTCTATACGTATATAAAATAGCCTAAATCCAAACCTTCATACGTAAAATTTTGAAAATAAACAAACGCGTATGACAGAAATATTCTGCGTCCTGGATGACCTGCTGACAATCGCACTAGAAACTGAGTAGGCTGCGGAGATAAAAAATTACGTCTAAATAATTAATAAAATACTACTAAGAGATTTTACCAAATGACTACAACGAAATAGAATCATTTGATTCTTTGTGTAATGTTACACACTCTACAAAAAAGGATTAAAGAAAATTGTGATTATTTTAAAACTTATTTACATAAAAAATAATTAGTATTTTTTAAGGATTTCAAAACGCAAAACATATATACAAGGCGATTCATTTGAAATAAAAAGTTTATTATTATTTAGAAAAAGTAAAAATCTGAGAATAATGTAAGTACCACCATAATATCGGTCGTATTACAAGACCCTTGCTCAACAAAATCTATAAAAATCGTTCAAGCCGTTTTAGAGATAATTGAGGCGTTCCTTACTTAAAACTCACTCTGTATATGAGAGTAATGTCAAAGTAAGAAAGCTCTCTCTTGCAGACTGCAGCCAGTTTATGAAACGATGCCAAGGTGGAGTTATGGCCCAAGACCTGTAGGGGCCCTTTTTTAACATGGTGCCCATACAATAGCCACAATTTCGTTGTAATTACAAAAAAATATTATATTTCTGAGAAAGTATTTGGATTTTGTGAAATTATTGTCTTACAAAGAATTTTCTTATTTTTATTCTTATTGGAATGTTTAATTACTTTGATAAGTATTTCAATTTCTAATCTTATTCATTGATTGTTCACTACTAGCAATAATACCCGGCGTTGCTCAGGTTACGCAGGTCCATGTAGGTCTACTTTTGGGCTGCGTTTAGATCTGTCAGTCGACTTCACACTTTTCACTCCAAGTCGTTTATAATTTCCAAAAAATTATTCTACTGTGATGGTTCTAATGGTTCAGATTTATAAAGTAAATAACAACTTTTCGCCTACCTCACAGAGGTAGATGAGCGCCGAGTTTAATGCGAACTTGTTTGTTTATTATTATTTTAACCGTTTTAACTAAAACTTGACCTGTTCTTCTAGTATAGTTATTAAATACAAAATATATTAATAACAAATAATTGTTTATAACAGACGTAAATGACCAATTGATACATTCTGATGATAATCCAAGCCAATCTGGCACCAATTAATGCTGTTCTTACCCATATTTGTAATCTCACAGAACTTAACCTCTTTATTTTACTTGCACAATGACAACAGCTGTCATATTCGTCATATCTTCTAGTTCGCTGTTGAGTTTTACTTGGTTTCACTTTTGTACGGTTTAGTTTTTTAAATCTCAACACACCCCTGTAGTTTCATTCGTCACTTGATATTTTGGTATTGCCCTTTAGTATTTTCTTTCTAGCATGACACCGTTAACTTAAAATATATGACAAATGTAACGGCTAACCTAAAATACATGACACATATTTTGTGTATCTACGACTTCCACTTGTCACGTGATATTTTAGTTTTGTCCTTTATTTCTTTTTCTTTCTAGAACGTGACTGTTAACCTAAAATACATATCAAATGTCACGGTAAACCTAAAATGTATGACATATTTTACATTGATACACGGTGTTGCCCGGGTTACGCAGTGCCATGTATACCTACTTTATTGATACCCGGCGTTACCTGGGTTACGCAGGCCCATGCGGCGCCACTTTTGCTTGTACAGCACGCACACAATCATCTTTATTAATATAGATTTTGGTATAATTAACATTATTTTTAGTTCAGTTTCAAATATAAACTGCGTCCTTAGATCCTCCTTTTCTCTAATGAGATACTCATAGATTAACCGGTTAGGGAAACACTTTTTCTTGGTTGCGGAAAATATTTGTATGCGATTTAACACTGGATTAATAGTAGTAGAACAATAAGTAATCGTATTAGTTTGTATCGTACAAGCTATTTTTTGGTAAGATGAAGAGTTTTCTTATATGATTTCCCCATTTGCTTAATGCGAACGTACCCAGTAAATATGCCAATGTAAACGTAAAAGTATTTCTGTCTACAAACAGGACGTAAGATTATAAAAAACTACTAACCATAAAAAATCTTTTGCAGTACTATAAACTATAAACTCCGATACTGCTTATTTTGTCGAATACTTATACGAGGATGTATTGATATCTAGTTAGCCTAGACCAGTTCTTTGCATACACAAAATATTGCGTTACCATAGCAACAAACAATAACTTATTAGAAGTGTCAGTGTAAAGTTTGACGTCAAAAAGTAAACCAGAGTCACGCAATAAATTAAATGAAAAAGATGTCCACCGAAATTGTGAAAATCGAAAAATTGGAGTATCGAGCCATCATCAAGTACCTGTATTTAAAAGGGTTAAGAGGTAAGCAGATTTACGAAGATATGCTTAATACCCTTGGTGATCAATGTCCTTCGTATGCAACCGTCAAAAATTGGAATGCAAGCTTCAAAAGAGGTAAATTTTCCATTGAAGATGATGACCGATCGGGAAAGCCAGTTTCTGTGTCAGTCCCCGAAAATATCGATGCAGTTCATGACATGATTTTATCAGACCGTCGAATTGGGCTAAAACGGATATCTGAAGCACTGAATATTTCATACAAACGCGTTCATCATATGGTTCACGTCAATTTGGACATGAGAAAATTGCTGCAAAATGGATCCCCAAATGTTTGAATGTTGACCAAAAGCGTGCAAGGGTAGAAGCATCGCGTTCGATCTGTGCTCGATTTGAAAACGATGTAGACTTCTTAAACCGAAATTGTTACTATGGATGAGACTTGGGTACATTTCTACGATCCAGAAACAAAGTAACAATCGATGGAATAGTGACACTCTGGTTCTCCAAGACCTAAGAAGTTTCGTGTATAAAATCTGCTGGAAAAGTTCTTTCTTCAGTTTTTTGGGGTTGCCGTGAAGTATACATGATTATTTTTTGGATAAGGGTAGAACAATAACTGGAGATTACTATTCGACATTACTGACCACTCTACGGGAAAATATTAAAGAGAAAAGACGCGGAAAGCTATCCAAAGGTGTTTTGTTTTTGCAGGACAACGCCCCTGCACACAAATCTCATGTTGCCATGCAAAAAATTTGTGATTTAGGGTTTGAATTACTAGAACACCCCCCTTATTCACTCGATTTGGCTCCATCCGACTATCACCTCTTTCCTCAACTGAAAAAAAGTTTAAAAGGTCGTACATTTTCTTCCAACAAGGAGGTAATAGAAGCTGTGGAGGTTTGGTTTGCAGAGCAAGTAGAAAAAATTTTTTTGAAAGGTCAATTGACGTTGCAGGTTCGTTGTAATAAATGTATCCAATTAAGAAAAGAATATGTTGAGTAATAAAATATTTTGACAATGAAATTTTGTTTGGTTCTATAGTAGGCTAAGAATTTTTCAACATATCCTCGTAGGGAAAGTTAATTAATGATTTTTTGTATTCGTCCCCAAAAAAAAATACGCATTTTGTATCTCTCGAAGTGAGGAGAAATAAACGCGCTTGCTTTTCCTCTCCTCAAACGGCAGGCTGCTCTAGCATTGGTAGCTATTATAGCTAGAAAAGGATGCACGTATAAACGCATGTGCATAGGTAATATGTACAAGCGGAGAATGTGCCGGAACGATGAATAAATTAAGGAATGGATGACGAATAGAAGAAGTTACTGGCTTCCAAAACACCTACTTATAAGTGTAATGCCATAAAAAAATCTTAGGACACACCAGACAACTCTTGCTGGGATGAAACCCGAATCTTCCAAATGTAAAATAATTGTGGTAGAAAAATTATACTTGGCCATAACCCTCGACAGTACTTGATGTACTTAAGAATGACATTTTATGTAAATGTGCCTCCAATGAGAAAGTTATTCTTCCTGCATCAATTCGGGGAAAAATACAAAAAACACTGGCATTTACAGACATTCAAATAGTAACATAATTTAAATATAATTTTTAGTTGTTAAAAACTATTTTCCCAGCGTTTTTTGTTAATAAAAACAAGAATTAAGCTTGAAAAGCATCTGTCTTTAATGTTTTCGATAACAACAGAGAACGTCAATTCATAGCACTATACACATTTTATCATGGTAACTACTTCAAAAGTTCGAAACAAGGTTCCCTCAGTTTCTTAACGGAATATTTGTTCGATACAAAAAATAATATAGAAACCTAGTTACCTTTCTATGTAATTACATATAATTTTTTCTGCGTCGTAATTTTTCAAGGTAAAACAATTTTTTTGTTTTAGCCTTAAAAAGGACCCATTGTTAGGACCAAAACGTCGGCACTACTTCCATAAAAAGACAGTTTTATTTTTTCCTCCACTTTAGAGATCCTTAAATTAAAAAAGAATAAGTGTAATTAAAAAGACCTACTGGAAGAATCATGCCCATTTTATAATTAATTAAGAACATACATTTACTGAAACGTGTGTTTATTTTTAATCCTTATAATTAACAGATGTATGCAAGTAAGAATATAGCACGCACGGAAAAACATTATGCTGTGTTTGTTGGTAGTAATAACTTTAATTTATTCATTTTCGTTACAAATGCATTTAATTGTTTTGAGTGGTGTTTGATATTAATCCAATTAGCTTTCCACAACATTGATCATTAAATACTTTACTTTTCTATATTCTTACTAACCTACCGGGCACATGTGGTTTTACCTTAAAATCGGGACAACTGTTTTAGAGCCGCCATTTCAGCGGCGAGACGTTCCTGGATCGACTGTTTCAATGCAGGGCCATTCGGCACCGAAAGGTTTGAAATAAAAATACATTTTGGTACATATTGAAATGGTTTTATTTAATGGATTATTTCATCTTAGTCAACAAGGTCCTTCCTTTATTGCCTTCTAAACCAATAAATTTGACAGCCGTTTACAAAATCTTCCAATTTTTTGCTGTTGTTAGCGGAGATTAACAAGAAAACCCGTTTTGAAAGTCTACTGTCTGCGAATGACTTATTAGATTTAAAGATCCTTTTTGAAACTATAAAAGTCATTATAACAAAATAGTCCTTTCAAATCACGAATAATATTTAAGCGATGAAATGAATTAGATCTAAAAGTGATAACACTATAAAGTTCTGGTAATTAAAGAGTTATGACTATTTGTTCGTACTGATAAGTCTACAAAAATTTTCTTAAATAGCGCAATATTCCTGACACTATTACACCAAGACCAGTTGTGTGAATTTCTGATCAATTTTATTAATAACTAATCTATAACTATTTCTTTTATAACTACATTCTCAATAGTACCTACAAGCACCTGTACAAAAATATTTTAACAATTTGTCTCAGTTAAGTTGCTCAATAGTGCCAATGCGCTAATAATTATTTCTCTTCCATGCCCTTTTATAAATAATTCTGTATGAATAATGCCCTTTCCTCTTATTTCACGTCTTAGGTTATTGTTTAAATTTTTTCGTATTGTTTTATCTTGTTGTTCTGATATGTTTGTCATAATAATTTTTTGCATTTCTATTGTCTTAAAATGGCAATCTAAGCACTTGGTGCCCATGAGAATAAGTCAACTTATTCACTACATATTATTTTAAACTTCAACTATTAAGAAATTTTATCCTTTGTTCTAGAAATATTTCCTTAGAATTATGATATTCGCTCTCAAAACACTTTCTTTCAAACTATTTTTTCAAATAAATCTGCTGCAATAGTATCATGGTAATCTTCATTATCGAAAATATAAAATTTGCTTCCCAATATATACATGCATATTATTTATTGATGGATTTTGCAAAGATGTTACGTTACTACCTTGCCAAGTAATTTTGATGTATCCTTACTAGGTAAAAAGTAAATTTTGAATTTCATTTAGTTGACACTGATTACCACCTTCCCTAGTATTATTAACAAAAACAAGAATAAGAGAAACCTGACACATCTCGTGTATGTGTTCTTTTTCTTCTTTTAATCTTAATATCATACTTAGGTACTCATTTATTAGCCAAACTTTATTTCAACGTAAAATGGTCTGTAATCATTAAATTCTTAAATGTTCTACTACTATCAAACTATGCAGTGTAATTCGGAATAATGTTTGCTAAGTTTCTAAGTACACTCTAATTTTAGAACAGATTACAAAATCAATTATTGCCGTATATTTAAAGGTCCTTGATCTCGATGATTATAAATATAGTTCTTGGAAAAGCTTTTACTTAATGCAATTTACTTAAACAAACGGTATATACATAACGTGACCTAGTTTTTTTGTAAACATCGTTTGGTCTTCGTAATTGTATAATATTTATTGAAAGTGCAAGCCGTAAACTGAACGGAAACTATGCGCATACCGTTCTATTTCTGCATGTTTATTTTTGGTCAACATTTTCGTTTAGCTTCTTTTATTGGTGATGATATGTATCTGCGGAAATCCGAACATTTGCTGTTAACGGTTTATTTAACTTAAAAGTAATATCAATATCTTTGTAAGTAAATCTTTCTTAAAAACTAGATTGAATTTGTGCTGATCTGATAAATTCCTGCGCAATTTTATGAACACATTCATTTATTTTCATAAAACAATTGTCTTGTAACAAGAAGTTTGAAAAATAAATATTTCGTGATTGTGGTTGCTTAAAATAGATATTTACGTTTTGTGCGATTTGTACGTACAACATTGTTAATTTATTACGTGGCGAACTAGAGTTGAATAAATTTTATTCGAAATGAGATTCAAACAAGAAAGTTATCTGCTATGAAAAATGGAGTTTTGCCAGCAACACACAGTTTCCTCGATTTCAGATCCTCGGGCAGATACTGATTAAGCTGGAGCAACTCTGAAATTGACTTTACTGTATCTCGTTTATAGTTTATATGATTCCGTTAACTTTCAACAAAGAAACCTCAAAAATGTTTTATCTCTTTCTTGATTTATTATGGAGATTTGCCTTCTTTGCTATTTCGACCATAAAATTTAATTATATTATTGTTAAACTATACGTTGTTTACCACTAAACTGGAATAAATTTCAATTCGATCTCTAAGAATTTTAATTATTTTTAAGATAAAATTACTAAATACTTTTTCAGTCTCCAGCAGATGTTTTATAAAAAATTGCCACAATTATGTGAACTAATTAAGCCATGACCGCTAGCTGCTTTGCCAAGTGTTTGCTTAATGCTTGCGTTGTGTTCGTGAACAATTTTTTAACCTATTTTTCAAACACATTGCAATTACCAGGCGTCACTTAATTAAGGGAGCGTTTTTTCGACACAACAAAAATTAATCAATCAGAAGGAATGAAATTATTTTCTGTCTAAAGCGAAGACTTTCTAGATAAAAGTCATTTATTATAAATATAATTTATTACGTAACTTTTGAACAGTTGCATTAGATTTCATAAATTACTGACATTTCCAACTTTAAATTGGGAAATGAACATCATTTGTCAACATTTTTCAAAAACCGCAAATTTAATTCTTGACTTTGTAATTAATTTGCGCTATTATTAATACTGGTTTGAATTTTACTACTCGTATCCTGAAAATAGTCGAACCACAATACAAATAAAATTGTATTCTAAGAAACTAAATTTAAAATTCTTTTTAAAAAACAACCAAGAAATGTAGACTGCATTCAATTGTCATTTTTATCTTCTATCGTAGCCCAGTGTGTTTGTTGAAAGCTGATAAAATCGCCCTGGCTTTGTTCCAGGAGCAAATGTGTTTATAGTATAAGAAAAAAATGTAAATGGCAAAAGTATTACACTATAATAAACACAGACAGTAAATGTCTACCTTTTTGTATAACTTTTTTTTAAATTAGCTTTATTTTTCATAACACGCATGATTAAAAATCTTTATAGTATTAGCGTATTCATCTTATATAAAAATAAGTTTTCCTTATTTTAAGATTGTCTACATTTTATTCTTTTGGGTCGATTTTCTGCTTTCTCGTTTAAACGTCTTCGTATAACATTGTTGTTTAATTTACGCAGCTTTAATGATGATGAAGAAGTTTAATGTGTTGAATATAAAATATGTGAATGGACATTTTGCAATAAGATTCAGACTTTTTTTTTAATAAAAAAATGTAGTGTAATCGGTATTTTTATGCATAAAGTTACACCGCATGTTGGTCTCAGTATTTGTTTATTGCGTGCGAGGTTTTGCAAAAATAATTCGCTGAAGGTTTGTTCCTCAGTCTATATTTCTCAGTTTTATTTGATAAGTTAAATTTTTTGGACTTACCTCATTAAGGGTTTATTTGCTAATAAATCAGTAATCATTTAGTAAAATGAATGGGGTTTTCTTGACAATTTAAATATGAATTTTAACTAATAATTGGAATGGCAATTAATTAAAACCAATGGACGCAAGTACAGGAATAAGCGGTGCTTAATTAGTGAATATGAGCAAAGTAACTTCTATACGGTTCAACGGATTAACTTAAACTAAAACGTGTTTATACGAATGGCATGCTAAAATTGGCACCATTTTAGTAATAGTATGCACTAAATTTCCAAAATGATTAAAATAACCATTAATCGTTTCATTTTATATAATTGTAATTTGAACGGTAATTAAATACCTGAAATTAATGGAAGGTTTGATTAAGTTCCTATTTTTTTTAATATCTAATTTTTTAACATTTTGAACCTACCGCCGTTAAACAACCAATCACTCTATACGCGTTCTTTACAAAAATTGATATGTTTGAAACAACGTTACCGTGACGCGCACTTTGCAATTCTGAACGATTTTTGTGTTTATTTTTAATTTTTTTAATGTTAATTTAAGCAGTTGCCTGTTGTCTCTTCTAAAAACCGTCATATCTCTTTTAATATTGTTTCTCTTCATACGAACTCTCCCAACTTTCCCAATCTGTAAAAAAATTTAAAATCCTGCGATGTTTTGTAATTTAAAAATACTATCCAATGCAATAATAAAAACTATTAGTTTATTGTAATATTTGTCAGTATTAACAATTTGTAGGTTTAGCTACATATTTTAGAATTATTAGTTGTAAGAATTATGAAATAAATATTCATATTTTTATATAAAATTGTTTTACATCATTAAAAATATTATTTTCAACGAATCTCGTTGGTTACTAAATTTTATTTGTCTATCTGTCCAACCTAACATTTTCAAATCCATAACATTATAATACATGACAATTATGAGTTTTTCACTGTTATCAGTAATATCTAATTCGTTTCTTTCTGGATTAATGTCTTTTGACATTGGTAACTTGGGAAACAAAAACATTAATTTATTTATGGTTCTTATTTTTGTAATAATTTCAAAAATAGTTCTGACAAACTAAGAAAAAAAAGAGGATAATGAATGTTAGAAGCGCTAACTTTAAATCGACATCCCAAAATTTGAGTTATCATTTGAATTGTTAATAAATCATCATTTTTGTTATCAAAAATGTCTAAATTTTTATGGAATTGGAAAAAAATATAAAATTGTCAGTATAGACTTATAGTCTAAAATATTATTTCGAACAACTTTTCTTAATGACTACTTATTTCTGATATATTTACAACAAACACACGTCAAATTTAAAATGTACCAAGAACCCCTAAGTCATCTCTAAGGTATAGTTAATAATAAACAATTTTTCCATACTTTTTGCAGTTTGCTGTATTTTTTAATTTTAATTTAATCGTATGGTACATTGTAAATATTGTATTGTGATGTAGGTGCTATGTATGGTGCCCCAGAAGATCAGTATAAACCTGTACAGTGTGGTGACGAAACCGTGTGCAATTTTTTTTAAACGTGAAAACGTACGTCAATTTTCTTTTAGAGTTTTTTTTCGCACGAAGACAAAAAGTAGTTGTGATACGTGTTTTTCATACTATTTTTTCGATTTCGCAATAATTTACTTCAAGAAATAAATGTTAATATATGATCTAATGTTTTTTTTTTGGTTTAAAGCTATGTTGGTAGAGTAGTTGATATCCTAATAAAGTTAGCAACAAATGCTGTTGAAAGTTTGCTATCTTCAAAATAATATGTTGAAATTTTTAATCACCATTTAATTCACGAGTTAGTTGCAAAACTTTTCCGTCGACCGTACTTTGTAATTTTAATAAAATTATATACTTTAATAATTCTAGAGAAGAAATGCTATTGTGAACGCACCACAACCACAAATTTATAACCTAACTTCATCGTTTCTACTTTTTTGTGAGAGCTTTGTCTTTTATTGCCAACAGTATTTTAATATAAGCTCACCAAGTTGATGGAGAATTAAATTACTCAATTTCGATTGTTTTGTCGAAATAAAATAGTTTTCATCACAGTAAAACAAGAAGACTAAATTTTTTGTGGGAACGGATTGGTGCTTAATCAATATAATGGTCCACCTACAAAGACAACACCAAAAGCGTTTGACAATGTTTGATATATCATGGATGTAACTTAAGCACATCTCAACAAGTTTAAATTTATATATATAACTTGTCGCATCATACATACCGAAGAAAGATATTTATATCCTTACGTGTGCAAGCAGTTTACCAACTTATTGAGACAATTATCCTGCATATATTCAATATTGTCAATGGCTTTGCAACACTTTTATCAGAGACATATTTGCTTAAGACTCCTTATCGATGAAGTTTGGTTTTACATTTACCGTTCTATAATTTCACAAACACGTGCATGTAGAGTTTACAAAAACATTTTGTTAAAGTGGTTCCGCTTCACCTCCAAAAGATCTTTTCAGAAGTCGGAATGTTTACTTTTTATAGTTTTGATTTTTTCTTACAGCCTTACTTAAAGAATCTAACTTTTGAACAATGAGTAAATAATATTGAAGAACTACGTGAGAGAATAGTTTGTAAAATAGATGACCTGAACACCCTTAACATGTTATTAAACGTTATCATTGGAATGTTGCATACAGTACAAAATGTCTTAAAAATCACTGTGAACAAATTCAAGATTTATTACAATTGTAGATTAATGTCGATTTGTTATTATTAAAATTTGCTTTGCTACAAATTACGACAGATTTTTATTTATACTTTCATGTTGTAGTTGATTGAAGATAAAACGGCAATATGTATGTATAGTTGCCTATACTAAAATCAATTTTGTTTACATTAATGTAAGTCATAAATGCGCGGTCGATGGAAGAATATTGTTTGTTAAGTTTTGTTTCATAAATTAACATTAAATTTTCTTTGAATATTAAAATCTACTTAATAAGAACTAACCAAACAAAACCTCACTTAATTTTCTTACGTCAAAATTAAAACTGTAAATTATTTGGTTATACACTAAAATTTATAAAATCCCTAAAACAGTACGGAAAGAGCTTCTATTTCCGTATCGTGTACAATACGGAAACAAAGCTATAGAAATTGCAAAATAGAAAAAATTTTTTTTATTTTTTTTTATATAGATTTTTTTTTGAAAGAATTTTAGGTAGGGGGGATTTTATTTTTTTTTTTTTTTTTTTTTTTTTTTTTAATATTAGAAAGAAATGGTGGTGGTTTTTTTTTTTTTTTTTGGTTTTTTTTTTTTATTTTTTTTTTTTTTTTTTTTTTTTTGTAAATTTTTTAGAAATAATTAATATTTATTAAATTTAATTGTTTTTTTTTTGTTTTTAATTTTATTTTTTTTATTTTTTTTTTTGTTTGGTTTTGATTTAACATTTTAGAGAAAAATATTTAAAAATGTTTGATTTAATTTTTTGTTTTAGTTTTTGGGTTTTTGTTGAATTTTTTTAATAGTAGTTTTGTATATATTAGAAAATTTTTATAATTTTAGGTAAAAAATTTTAAAAAATTAAGGATGGAGAGGTATAGATTTCCATTAATTTAAAAAAAAAAAAAAATTTAAGGGTTTTTTTTTAAATATTTGGTTTTTTTTTTTTTTTTTATTAATTTTAAATTGAAAAAAATTGGAAATAGTTATTTTTAAAGTTTTTTGTTTTTTTTTTTTTTTTTGAGGTTATTGGGATTTTGAGGGAAAATAATGGATTGTATTTTGTTTTTTTGTTTATTTTTTTTTTTTTTTATTTTTTTTTTTTTTTTTATTTAGTTTTTTTGTTTTTTAATTTTTATTTTTATTTTATTTTGTTTTTTTTTGTTTTAAGTTTAGGTGGGAAAAATTTGGAAGGAAAGAGGGGGGTGGTTTTTTTTTTAGAATTTTATTAAAAAAGAATTATAATTTAAAAATTTTAATTTTATTATAGTTGGGTTTTTTGGGTTAAAGGCGGGGAGCGCTCTCCTTTGCATAAAAAGGGTTTTGGGTGGGAATTGTAGTTGTGCTTATCGTATTTACCTTATAATTAAGTTTATCTAATTTTTAACAAAAACACATATATAATGTATTAAGCAAAAAAAATATTTTTTTATTTCTTTGACTTTAATTTTAATTTTTTTAGCAAATATTTTTAATTTAATTTAATAATTTTATATTACTCGTAATTCAATTTAATGAACACCTCTTTACTTGAAATCTTTTGGGAAATTACTATTATTTAGTTTAATTTCTTGATATCTTCCTGTAATTGAAATCGTTACAATCGTGATTGTGTAATTTGTAGAGCAGCAGGTGGTCAAAATTGAGGCCATCAAAAGCTTTAGTAGAATCAGTTAGCACCAATAATGTAGGCACGTTTCAGTTTATCGATATTTTAGCGATGTCATTAACAATTTCCACGAAAACCTAGTCATGTGTTGTGCATTTGAAAGCTTAAAAGATCCCCTGTTACTACAAATAAAAATTGATATTTCAAAAATCTTTAATTGATATCATTAGAATGTAATTAAAAAATTACAATTTGGTAACTTATTTAATAAGAGCACAATTGTCTAGTAGTATTAATGAGATTCAAGATTACTAATGTCATTCAAATTTCATTTCTTTATTTATACAAAATAAAGTAACTGACTAATTAATTTTACAGTTATTAAAAAAGAAGAAGCTAAATTTGAAAAAAGTTTAGAAAAATTATCAATTATAATTGAACGACAAGGCGGTTTGGCGCTAGGATATTTCGGCGCCACGACGCAAATATTTTTGCACAGTAGAGGTTTTCGCGTTGGCTTTGTTATATTTATCGGATGTTAATTGCTTATTAATTTTTAATTTCTACAAACAAATCATCAAGATTTTTAATTTTTGTGTGTATGGGAAAGAATTTTTACAGCATCTAAATCAAGTTAATTATGTTATTACTTTTTTTTCATATATTTTGTATACTTACTATAATTAGCAAATACCTTTCATTTAAAAAGCAATTGGCGATAGCTTAAATAATGCACCAAGTGACATTGTGCAATGAAAAATTTTTGCATTAGAACATGAAAGTGCATCAATAGTAGAAGTATTTAATATTCTATAATTTATATCTTCTAGAGAGAAAAAGTTTGTTAATTACAAACGAGATTACAAATTGAATTTTTGAAGATTACAAACAGGTAGGTGTAAGGTGCGCATACATGTTTAAAAATAATGGTAATTAAATTTCGGTTTATTACAATAACAAAAGAAGTTTAATACACCTTTTTCGTGGGAACCAAAGATAATAAATTGCAACTTTACAGAGACGTTATTTTAAGCCCCTTGTATGTATATTCTTACTTTTTAAAAAAATACATTTAAGAGTTGACATTGGAATGGAAATGCCTACAATTTATTGTAATGACTAGTGTACAGGTTAGAAGAAAGAAAGTATATACACAGAGATTAATAAAATTAAATAATTAAGTCGCCAGAGATATAACTATATAAGGAGTTCAGATGCATATTGCAAACCCTACTCCACCACTTAATCCGTTGGTAGGTACTATACTACATCTACCAATATTATAACAGTAATTTTAAACGCCCCAATATTTATGAACATGCAGAAGAAAAAAATTCTTTGTTTATGTGAATAAGTCGGCGCCAAGACATTCCCACGCGAAACTTCCTGGCGCCAAAACATCTTTTTGTCAAAACTTCTCGGAGTCAAAATGTCCTGGAACCAAAACGTGGTGGCTTAGCTTATTACCTCAAAAGTTTATGCTGTACAAAAGTCACTCAGTGTATTAGGAGATATAATGAAATGCGAACAACCATTTTTTCAACTCATATGTTATCCTCCTGAATATTCATTGAATACTCAATTTCATTTCGCAAAAATAAATAAAAAAATTTTTTTTGACAGAAATTTCATCCCACCTCTTTACCCCAGCTATCAAATTATCTTCAGCATTATTGCTCACCACCTCCTCATCACTATATATTCATCACTATTGTGTATGAATACTTTACTTCGTGTCGTTAGATCATATCGTATGTATACCACTACAGTACAAGTCGGTACAAAATTAGCACATAAAAAGAACATAATTCTTAGCCCTTAAGTTTCAAAATTGGTGATATGCGGGGTACAGCTTTACGGACCTCCAATATGTTACTTTGTAAAATAATATATTTCTTTAGAGGCATCACTACTTTCACTTATGAATAGGAACTTTATCATTTTTGAGAAGTTTTGATCTAGATTAATTACATACAGTGTCAATTTTGATACGTTTTCGACAGCTAGAGGGTACAGAAAAGTTAGGTAGAAAGTAAGTTTGTTAGTTTGTTAAGTTTCTGATAATAAAATTTATAAGCAAAATTTTGTTTTTGAAAAATTCCAAACTTAAAATTCCGAACTTAAAAAATTACCTAATACATTAAAACTCACCTACTCTACGGTTATAATTCTACTTCAAGCAAGTTAACTGCAGTTTCAAACGACTTTGAAAAGTGTCTTAGTTTGTCTTGTACATGGTGGCCAAGATTCGATGTTTTAATAGGGAATCTCATTAACTATAATAGATATAACAAATGAACCACCCATCCTAGATCGCTTTTTTTGAGAAATCAAAAATTGATTATCGTCATTTGCTTTAGAGTTATAGACAAACGTTGGATTTTTGGTGTTTTTGTTTTTTGGCTATATCTCGCTTATTTGTAAAAATTTAAAGAAATACTTTTGATGTTTTTTATGCACTTTTATATCAGTTTTTTTATATACCTTTAAATTTCCAGTTGTTGCATAAAGTTGTATTTTTTATATGGAATGATTAGTTCGCTTTCAGGTTAAAAATGCTAATTTTTCTGGTTTTAATGATTGGTCAAATTATTCATTTTGCTGCTTTTTAGCAAAACGTTAGTTTGGAAGTTTTCGTTGTTTTCTGACAGGTTTATGTCGTGTAAAAACTTTTGAAGTTTGTCATTACCCAGTAGTTGATTTCTAATATACCATGATAAAACAGGAAGAGAAAATAGAAAATAAAGTAAAGTTCAAATATTATACAAAGTAACACTGAGAACACAACTATTTAATACAAAAACAACAAAAACATTGCAATATTAGTAACAATAAAAAACCAAAAAAATATTTAAAATTTAAGGATACAAATAAAAACAATTTCTTTTAACCGTTCGAAGACAGATTTGGCTGGGTGCCTTCTTACCAGATATCTTCTAAATTATAACAACTTTAAAATTACAAACTTGTACTAAAAAGCAGCTTAAAAGATTTATTTGAACCACCATGACTTATATCAATAAAAACAGAAAAAAGCATTTTGTTAATGACAAATTTAACTACTCGTTCCATATAAAAATACAACTTTATGTAATAACAACTGTTTTCGAGTAATGAGACAAAAATAAAAATTGCGTTTTTAAAGATTTTGAATAACACTCTTATTTATAAATATAGTCAAAATCGGTAAAAAACGTTGTGACATAAAGTTTATTTTTTTGTTTTTGAAATATATGGTTTAATGTGGTTCATTTTAACAATAATAGTTTTACTTGTTACTCATTTGAAATATTAATTTCCAAAACACAATATTAATCAAGAAAGTGTATTTTATCCAGTCACTGACTTGTAAAAGTGAAAGTTAGTAGCATTATGTATACCGGGTGGTCCAATAAGTCAATCTTCAGCTATATATCAGAAATTATTTATCTTATAACTTTAAGAGAAAAAATCTTTAGTAAAAGTGGCCAAGAGAAATTGCTGGAAATAACTTTCAAGTCAGGCGTAACCTGTAAAGAAAATTTAAAAACCAGTTTTTTGTAAAATATGCCAATTTATACCAGGTGTTAAATAAGTAAACTAGAATGATGCCTAAATTCTGCACAAATTTGTTTAAATACTTTTTTCTATCTAGCGATTTCTCTTTGCCACTTTCACTACGGATTTTTTTTCCTAAAGTTATAAAGATGAATAGTTTCTGATATATAACCGAGAGATCGGCTTATTGGATCACCCTGTACATTAGAAAATTTTGTTTGATCTTTATATACAGGGTGTTTCTGAAAGATGTGTACATAGCTTTACTAGAGGTTCTCTGAGTCATAATAGACCGTTTGACACCATTTTACCTATAAGCAAAAGTGCACCATAAAGGCGCCATAGGGCCCAAAAAAATATTGTATATTGGGAATAACTCGAGAACGGTTTGACGGATTTTGTTCAGCTATCGAATGCTGGTTGTCTGCTTCCAAAGACGTTTTTCTGTGTAATGTAGACAAATTTTTAATGCCAGGACTGTCAAATAAATGGTAATATTTTAACAATCGTCATTGATACAAAACCATAATAATTCTAACAAATAAAACGAACAATTACTCACTTAAAAATGGGTTACACATTTGCCGAAGAGACTGATATGCTGTTAGTGATGGGCTTTTGCAGTGACAATTATCGGGAGAGCGTGAACATTTACGCAAAAAGGTTTCCAAATCGGATTGACATGATCACATAGTCTACTAGCAGCTTACTTGAATTTCTAAACGTATGCATGCGCCTTATAGGGAAATTTATGAAAAGAGAAAAAAGTTTTCAAATTGTTTGTTTTAATTGTCAGAATTATTTTGGTTTCGTATCGTTGACGATTGTTAAAATATTATCATTTATTTGACAGTGCCCGTATGAAAGCGACTTTTCCTGGCTTTAGAAATTTGTCCACATTACACAGAAAAACGGTTTCAAAACAGATAACTAGCATGAAAGCGGAACAAATCCGTCGAACCGTTTCGAGTGATCCCCAATTTACAATATTTTTTGGAAAGTTGACACCACTCTGGCGCCCTTATAGTGCACTTTTGGTTATAAGTAAAGTAGTATCAAACGGTCTATTTTTGAGCCAGAAGAACCTCATGCTAAACCATGTACACACCTTTCAGAAACACCCTGTGTGTTAAAAATTATAGTAGGTACTGTTATTTCCAGTAGCACAATTTTGAATAACAAAAAAATTGATACTGATGGTGATAAATCATCTGGTGGTTCCGAAGCTGTTGAACTCGACGACGTCAAAACATCATCTCATCACTACAATATAATTTCTTAGACGTTTAGATTTTTTTACCGAACCATGGACATAACTCATCGCAATTTTGGCGCTCTTCCACCCTCTTGCACGCTTCAACAGACTCATTCACACAGACTTGAATGCACACGCCACGGACTAAAATTGACTGCTTTGATTTTTAGCGTGCGCAGTTAAAAGCGCGCAGGGATAACTGACGGTCTGTGGACACAAGTCGCTACCACTCCAGTTTTTAAGCCGCTGCGTCGTGTTTCGTAATTTAATTTAGGTAGCATAGCTGGTATGAGAAATATGTCGCGTGAGTTTTTATCCGAATTTATCAAGCTTTACCAAGAACACCCCTACTTATGACATGTGAAAAGTAAAGACTACAGTGATCAAAATAAAAAAAATGGTTCTTACCAGAAACTACTCGAAAAATTAAGAGAAGTAGATACAAATGCTTCAAAAGACACGCAATAATAAAAAGACCAATACGCTACGTGGATGCTTCCAAAATGAACACAAGAAAATATTAGACTGTGTAAAGTCTGGTGCTGGCCGAAGAGCACTTATGGTACTATAATTTGCTCATGTTTCTGCAAGACCACAAAATACCCAGGCGTTCAAAATCAAATATAAAAAAATACTGGAAGTAACCAGGAGGTAGAGGACACACATGTTTATTTGGATATTTTCCTATTCTAGTGACAATAATTTTTATTTTATCATAACTTCTTGCCATGGAACGGCTTTTTCTTCGGGAAAATAGTTTGAGTATAACTTTCAAACAGCTACAGTCTCATTACTAGCATGTCTATTATGGTCTCGTTGTAATCCTGCTAGATCATAAGCTTTGAATCCCAAGTGTATAACACCATCTACATCATCTTCATAATCTAAATAGTCATTTGGCACATATGTTTCTGAGCACTTCCTTCGTAAATAATTGTGTAAAATACATCAAGGTATAACATTAGTGTCTACTATACTTAGATTTTCTTACTGTGATCCAAATCTTTCTGATTGAATAGTTTCAAGAAATCTGATCGTAAAGTAAATGCTTCATCGCCGATAAATACAAAAGGTAGACATTTGTCACTTTCGCGCTAGCGTCCCATTTTTGAGCTTTGTGCAAAAAATTGCTGAAGCTGCCCACGGTATTTTTCTACTTCTATGTATCAATAAGTTTGTTTTGTTATTGTCTTGCGCGTAGTAAGTAGTTCTGTTATTAGTGATTTCATGTAATAGGTCTGATGAAGTTTTTTCAAAATCGAATGTTGTTTCATACTCACTTTCATGTAACCATTTTTTAGTTCTGAATACAGCGCACAGAGTAAATCAAAACCCGGAAAATATGGGAACTAATTTTAAAACTTGTGGCGGTAATATATCCATCCAATCAAAGTTTGCAGGTATATACCGTGTAGAACGATACCCAATTGTATTATTGTTTTATTTTGACATTTTTACGCAATAATTGTAATTGCTCGCTGAGTTTTGATATAATTGAAATCTTACTAAAAATATATTTAACTTTATCACTAAAATTTAAGAATTTGAATTAACCACAAATATTTAAATTTGCTACCTAAACATTTTTTTCTTGACCTGTACAGGCCTCTTGTTTTTATCTGTGAGCTGTATATGGCATCACAGGTTTCAGAAATTGTATGCCCTAGCGCCTGGTGAAATTATGGTGGAGAATTTCAAATCTTTATAACTTCTTCCGGTAGCCAAGAAACATAAAGTAGCAGTTAATTTCTCATAAACTGATATACAGGGTGTCTTAATATTTTGTGTACATAGTGTTACTGTAAATTTCTGGGACTAAAATATGCCAATTTAACCCAAAATACCTTGTCCAAAAGTTGATAGAATTTAAAATCCGTTTTCATTTTTGGGGTAAATTGCACTTTTTTACATTTAAAAGGTCCTATTTTTTGTGCCTTCCTGCATAACATTTTTATTTGTATATTTTTATAATCCAACTTCTTCTTCCCCAAAAAGGTATACTTAGTAAATGTCGTTCCGAGCAACAGTTTTTGGGATAATTCGATTTATATTTTTTTGCATCTTTTTGTTTAAATCAAATCCTAGCATGCCAAGGAAATTAAAAACTGTCATTTTTTGACAATTAATATTTTTTGTGATCAAATTTAATAGCTGTGTAGATTTTAAATGTCTAAAAATAAAAACTCACGAAGAAAATCGCAAAAAAGTTTATGTTTTTTGTTTTTCTAAAACTAAAACAACGCGTCTAGTAAATAATCATCACGTCAACCTAATACAAAAACATTTCCTAAATAATTACTCTGTTAATGATTAACTTAATCCTTGTGATTTATGCTTAACTTGTTAAAAAGTTTTGTCCGAATACGATCGAAAAATTTATAATCGAAAAATTGATGTATGTGACTACAAAAATAAAACAATAACACAACAAAAACTGACACGCTAGAGCATTTACTGTGAGTGTGAAATATGTAAAGTAGGTAGATTTTCTTCTGTAAACAGAAATTTAGCAAAAAGGAAACAAATCGGCCGGCCTTGTTAAAAAAGTAATTGGCATTTGAAAGACAGAGAAAAACTTGTAAAGAAAACTTAATAAATATGGCACAACAGACTTCAGAAAATCTCAAGAAAAAGTAATAAATGCTCTGTTAAGAAAAAAAACATGCAATAGGTGCATCGTCAGTTCTTCTGGCAAATAATAATGCAGGTCGGCCCCTTGCTGTTTTAGTTGGTACTTCTAATATTTTTTCTGATGCGTTAAAGTCTAAATCATTAAAAATGGTAGAACCGGAGAGCATTATCAATATTAAATCTTCCTTAAACTTAAGCACAAACAAATCTTTAAAACTTACTGCGCATCTGCGCCAAGAACTGAATACACGGAATGTCGCTAAAAATTAAAAAGAAAAATTAAAAGAAGAAAGTCATAAACTTGACCATTATTTTGAAGTAAAAATGTACAATTTTTTTACAAAAATCTAAAAATGACAAAGTACGAAGAAAAACCAGTAGTATGCTGCTCAAAACTTGAAAAATTTATCGATTACGTCGCTGAAAAAAGAAACTTTTCTAATTATTACCAAATAAAAATTGGGATTGACGAAGGTGGAAGATTTCTGAAAATCTGTATAAATTTTATAGACAAAACTAATTATCTTGAAAATAAGTCTATTGACAAAACTAAAAAACTACAGCTGCAAAAGATTCTGGAGTGAAGAAATTAATGATTATTGAAATTGTTTGTGATGTGGCAGAAAACTATTATAATGTATCAACTTTATGGAACATGTTTAAACTAAATAAATTTATAAAAGATACAGAAAATGAAGTAACTATTAAATGTGATTTAAAATTGGCAAACTTATTGACATGTGAGCGTGCTAAACAAAACAATGGCAAAGATTACTACAATTGCACAAACATGCCAATCGTTGAGCTAAAAATTGACAGTGACGATATTTTATCTGTTATACCGCCTCCAGAATTACACTTATTACTAGGAGCTTGAAACTGTATTTACAATAAAATGAATAATGAATATCTTGATACTTGCAAAAAATGGGTTAAGTTTTGCGCCGTTCAACTGGAAGCCTATCACGGGGGTTCGTTTAACGACAACTCATGTCGACTGCTTCTTTCTAAAACCGACTATCTACGTTCGATTTGCCAGGTCTGATGTTTGAAATTTGTGAAATGTTTTCATAGTCTAGAAAAAGTGGTCAGTAGTTGTTTTGGACAACATTTGCATCAAGACTTTCGTAATCAAATCGATACATTTTATGATGACTTTAAGCAGCTAGAGATAAAAATAACACCAAAAATCCATACCATTTTGTATCACGTGCCCAATTCAGCATTAAACTTAAGGAAGAACTTGGTGTGTATAGTGAACAAGCCTTCAAAGCTGTGAACAGTGACTTTGTCTTTCTTTGAACTAACTACAAAGTTTTAGACAAAAATTGTCAATTTTTACAACATTTTTGCAGAGCTGTGACAGCGTATAACTGTTCTCACGTCTAAAACTAACTTTTCAGTTAATTCATTATTGTTATTAGTTAAACTTGTTAGAAAATAAAGTTTTATTTGAAAAAAATTACAAAATTTTATTTTATTTTAACAAAATTGTCAATTAAACTACAACAAAGCTTAGGAAGATTTTGATTCAAACATTTTTAATTTCTATAATTATTTTAAAAACATTTTTGACTGTCCGTTTTTGAACAATTTTGTTCGAATAAAAGTTGTTCCGTCAAACCGTGCTTCACTAACTTTGAATTTCTTTATAAGATTGTTTTTCAAAATTTCGAAAACCCAAAATTTTCATTTTTGTCCTTGTAACTTGAATACGACTAGACGTATCAAATTTTGTTTTTAAATATAAGTAGATTTTACATTTATTTTACAGGTCTGCGATTTCTCACACACCTCTGTATTAGGATTGCCTAAAAATTTTTTGTACTCACTCCTCGAAAACCTTTGTGCGTGCACTAGTTCGGGCAAAACTTGGAAAACCGCTAGTTTTTTGATAAGGTTAGGCAGTGACTGGAATTACCTAGAACACTAATTGCATTGTTTAATTTTTTGTCATTTTAATTCTTTAACTTTTAATTTAATTTAAAAAGAAATATCACATATGAATGCCGAGTTTGTACTTTCGTAAATACACTTACAAAACCCATTTTATGTGTAATGTCAATGTCGGAAACACCAAAATTTCAAAAAATTTATTTGGTTTTATGATGTCTTGTGTGGAATCGTAATCTGTTATTTTGTAGGTTATTGAGCATACTGTTTGTTAGTAACTCTGATGGCTTAAAGTAGGAGCAGATGTTGTATTGAAATGACGTCAACATACATAAATATTGAAAACTCTTTTAAATTTACAATATCGTTCACATATATATGGTGAATAGTATTAGGCCCAAAATAGATCATTAATTTTTCTACGAATTATAAATGTATCCAATTGTTTTTGGAGTTTTTGAGTTGAAAACTCATCTGAGGTCACAAAATGAGCCTAATATTGATTATTTATCATTAATTAAGTGTAGAATTTTTTATAAGAAGAGACATAGAGCTGACGCAGTCGATTTACTAGGAGTGAAACCATGCTGACATTTGTTATTGTATTGTTTTTATTTACAAAGTCTTTTTAGTATGGCGTACTCCAAGACTTTTGACAGGTTATTGGAGATTGAAATTGGTTTATAGGTATTGATCTTACTTTTATGACTTTTTACAGAATTTTAATTATTTGAAACAATTCTTGATCAAAAAAACAAATTTATTAGTTTTGTGAGAAGTATGGATAAGAAAAATCAAAATTCTTGGATAAAAAAAAAATACAAAACGGTATGCTGTCAGGTCTACAGTTGCTATTATTCATTCTTTAGTTTCTGCATAATATGATTAATTTCTATAGGTGAAAATTCACAAATAAACATACTAGAAGCAAAAACATTAATATTTTTTATATGGATATCTGCATAAGAGTTATTTTAATCGGCGCATTATTAAAGAACTCAACAAATTCATTTAAGTATTAATTGGGTTTGTTTATACTTCTTTAAGTCCCTACTTTACATAATAAAAACAATGTCCCAAGTGGTACAAGTTTTTAAGTACATATTAATATAATTATAATAGTCTAATAATAAATGTTTCTAGCGTAGACTAATATTTTAGAAATGTATTGATCATATTAATATTTACAGAAATTATGAAAGATATAAAAGATTTTTTAAAAATATTATATCAAGCAATATAAAAAGTGTCTAAGAAACGAGATCTGGAAAATATTAAGTATACATTCTATAATTGCAAGTAACAAATATTTACACAAAATATAAAGAAGATGTGTGATGATTAGGTTTTATTAGTTTCTGTAACGTTTTAGTAATATTAGATTCCGTAAATAAAATTTCCAAAATGTATAATAAAATAATTTTAAATAGATAAAAATAGGTATTATTAAATTTCACAAATTAATTTTTTTTTGTGCACCTACTGTTACACGAAAACGTTATTAAAAAATGATCACAATGATATAAAATAAGTCAATTGTATGTATTCTGTCTATTGTTATATAGCTGTTATTACAACTAGGGCAATATGAATAAAATATTTTCTTAGGTTGACTGCTACATCACGAGGGCGAAGCCCTAGGAACGTATTCGCAACCGTGGGACATATTTTCATATCGCACGTGTTGTAATCAATAGTTTTTGTTATCAATAATTTTTGTAATTAATAGTTTTTTTCTGATTGACAAGCCATCTTTGCAAAAACTGTAAAAATAATGAGAATAAATGTGACTCAAGAAACATTGCTAACTAATGGTTGCTGAGCTTTGTAAATATAATATCTGTCCTCTATAGCAGACATTTTGAAAATTGCAAATTTTACGCAATTACTAAAAATTAGCATTGCACTGTTGAAATTATTATTAATGAATAAATATTTTATGATTTTTTGTTTTAATTAAAAATAAAGACACTTCAGATTTATCAAGAGAAATATGAGGTGTGTTATGACATATTGTAAGCAAGGTGATAACAGTCAATCAGAAAAAACAATGTTATATGTTGTTTTCTCTCTTTAGTTTTAATTTTGTTTCTGATAGTGATAATATCAATTATAAAATCAAAACAATCGGTATTTACTTTTATTAACTAAAATTTTGCGTTTAGTATCATGAAGATAATTAACAATAAATAAACTTTACCTAGGACTGAAATGTCGCTTCTTAATTTTATTTTCTGGTATCAGTAACTACAATATTTCATAAATAACAAATAAGAACATTTTACAATTTAGAATGTTGTACTACATACATAAGATTCGTTCAATATGGTAATGACGCGACTACAGCTACCTGATATTTTATCACGGATCCTCTATCTTGACATACATACTTGTTAATCCTGAAATTGATGTCTACTTTGTGTTTATTCAATAATATATAAAATTTTGAAATTCTTACACGATTGCAAATATCGGCAAAGTGTGCTGAATGAACATAACACTATGGTACTTCTTGTTACATAAAATGTTGGCGATTTTATAGTATTATTTTTTAAATTTTACGTTCCTAAAATGCTACAAATTTATTGATTATTAAATTTGACGTAATATTTTTTCAGTTTTTGTTTTAATTATTTACCACAATAAATGATTGTCTTCTGTATGATGTTAAGTAATTTTTTATTATACAATTTGAAATCACACATATACTGTGTGATTCACGACCGACGCCACGGAATTTTTCGGAGAAACGACATATAATTATTAACATCTATTACAGCTGTATTATATAAATCAAAAGAACAACATTTTAAATTATTTTAAAATATACAGGTGCTCTTAAACAACGTGACATGCCAAAGTGGCGTTTTTCTAAATAAAACACCCTGTATATGTTTGTAGTTTGAAGTCTTATACCATTATAGAAAAAAGTCAATATCTCATAATAAAAATAATTACAACAAATTTAGTCTGGTCTAGTGGTAGTGGAGTGAATCATTTAGAACTAATAAAATTTTTGCGGTCAACGTTTTGGCCAGGAGAAGGCTGGCTTTTATCAAGACCTTAAAATAATTAAGAGTCAAATTTTCCAATAAAAATATGTATAATTAAAACGCTATGGTTCCATCATATATGATTCAAAATGGGTAATTTAATATTTTTAAATAAATATTTAATAAAGGAACAAACATATATCACTTTAGAACTAAAATTATCTGTAACTTTTCCCTTAATCTATTTATTGATTGAACTAATAAAAATCAGGATGTAGAAATTTCTTTATAAACGTTTTAATTAAAGTTAATATGGTGTCAATGACTACATCGTACGCATTTATTGTATTAATAAAATTTTGGTTGGATATTTAATTGAAGGAATGGTATAGGACAAACCAAATTTTAAAAGTACGTAAATAATAAGTTAAAAACTCGAAGATTTGAGTAACGGAACCCCTTATAGAAGTGCTTTATTTAGTAAATTTCCTCTGTATTTAGGTATAGAGAACCCTTATATAAATGAAGTTTAATTTTTCAGTTTAGTGTGTCACTTTGTTTTGGAGCATCCTGTATATTTAAAATTTTTTTAAATGTAGTTTTTATTGAATTACTACATTAAAAGAAATTAACAAATATATTCACTTAGGATTGTTAACTGCACGCATTCGGGTTTTCGGCTTGCATTATTAAAGAGTTGAAGTCAGTGGATTAAATTGTTTTGATTTTTAATTGACATTTTAATTTGTAAATTCCAGAATTTTGTTGTTGCGATATTTGGCTGTAATACCAATAGTTTTTTTATCAAAAAAAAAAAAAATAATAATAATAATAATGATACAGTTTATCACCACAAAGATGCATTGCAGTACATTACCGGTTTTATTAAAAAAAAAATTAAAAGCAGTCTTCCTCAACTAGACTATTTACATATAAAAGTAAATCCGATTATGCCTACAGTTTTTATTCATTGTAGGTGTAACATTTTTGTTTTGGTGGTCTTATCAAACCGTGTGCAGATTTATTAAAAAAAAATTCAGCAGTAGAACAAATATTTTGAAATACATTATGTAAAAAATAATTTTTGATAGTACAATAAAGTAGTAAATGTAAAATGCTTACTAAGTACACTCTCAAATAAACAAACAAACATCGTTCAAAAAATTCGGAAAATTATTTCTTAATTAACTTTTTTTCAAGGAATATGTTAATTACAGGACAAACAAAGCGAAATTTTGACATTATACATGAATACAAAAAATGGTTTCGTTATGTGATACCATATTTCTAATTTTGGAAAAATGATACTTATTATGAAAATTGTTGTTAAATTATTGATTTGTGATATTTGTTTTGCTAATTTGTTCTTTTAAAAAGATAGACAAAGCTTCTTGCATTATCTTGGTTTTAATTTTTTAATTCTATGAGCCAATAACGAATCCATGAATGATGTATTTATAAAGGCGAAGAATGAGTAAACTGAACATTTCAAGCTATATGGTTCATATTAGGTAATGGTTGTGACTTAAAGTTTTCTCAGTCTTCTATTGGTTTTTATATTTTTGTCCCTTGATAGATTATTCTAGTATCTTCCTGCAAAGTTGTGATTCTTCCATTCTCCAAATTTTTATATGGCTGATACATTTGCTCTTGCATTTCCCAAGAGTGTAGCACCTGTTCGTAGGAACGTATGGCCCGTGTAAAACTCTGAATTGTATCGATCAAAAAACTGCAAATTTTTTAGGCATTAATCAGAAGCTATGTATTCTAACTGTTTGGGTATATGCTTTATATTAGGTAATGGTTGTGACTTAAAGTTTTCTCAGTCGTCTACTTGGTTTTTATCCTTTTCTCCTTTAATGGTTTATTCTAGTACCTTTCTGCAAACTTGTGTCCCTTCTATCCTCCAAACCTTTTTATGACTGATATATCTGCTCTTACATTTGCCAAGAGTGTAGCACCTGCTTGTAGGAACGTATGGCCTATGTAAACCTCTGGATTTTGTAGATCAAAAAACAGTGCAAATTTTTTGGGCATCCTTCTGAAGCTATAAACTCTTTAGTTAATTCGGCACCCTAGAGATATTGGTGATGAGTGACATTTTTTCTAAGTAACTCCAAAAATTTAATCCATCGCCTTAATGCATTACTCTAACTACTCGTTCAGAATATTTGTTTGATGTTCGTTAACACATTTTAAAAAACGTAAATGTAAACAAAGATCAAAATTAACATTTGGAAAGGTGTTACTAGGTAAATGGGATATCGCTTTCAGATTTTTTGCTTTATTTTCTTGATTTTATTTATTTTATAATTTAAACATACCATTTTAAACAAAACACATTATATTGGAAATTACTTTACAGTCTTGTTTTATTGGTCTCACTTGACTTTCCAAGTACATAACTATTGTCTTTACAGCGGTAAAATTTTCTAACTAACATATTTACTGGCTGTCTTGAAAGTTTGAAGTTTGAAGAGATTGAAAGATCCAAGAAACAATATAGAGAAACAAGAGCACAAAAGTACTACGAAAACAACTGTCTACGGGCAAATCTGAAATAATTCAATTAAAAAGCAAGCAAGGTAAGATCACATCAAATCGAGAAGAAATGAACAATCTTGTGAAGGAGTTTTACCGCGAATTATACACAAGCCGCCAGAACGAAAAGGTAAACCCCAACATTTTAACACGTAGGCAAGGCATCATCAATCAAGGCTCCGAGGAGATACCAGAAATCACCATCGAGGAGATTCGTGAAGTCAAAGATGAAAAATAATAAATCACCTGAAGAAGATGAGGTGACCGTGGAAGCAATAAAAGTTGGAGGCCCCCTTCTGCTACAGAAAATACGAACACTAGTTAATCTTTGCTTGCAGAATAGCACTATTCCACAAAAGTGGCAAGATGCATCCACCATACTCCTCCACAAAAAACCAGATAAGACAGACTTTGAAAATTACCGCCCCATAACTCTTTTAAGCCACCTATATAAATTATTCACGAGAGTGATCACATCAAGACTGGAGAGGAAGATTGAATTCTACTAACCAAAAAAACAATCCGGTTTTCGATCTGCTTTTGGAACTAATGATCATTTACAAAGTATCAAAACTCTCATCAAAAAGACAGTTGAGTACAATAGACCATTGGCGCTCTTGTTCATAGACTTGCATAAGGCTTTTGATACGGTCGAGTTAAAGGCTCTGGTTAAAGCATTGGATGAGTGTCGGGTAGATTATAGGTACTCAAAACTGATCTATAACATATACAATAACGCAACTAAGTCGATTAAATTACACGAAAGCAGCCAACCTATTGAAGTGGGAAGAGGGGTCAGACAGGGAGACCCTATGTCCCCAAAACTCTTCATAACCGTATTAGAACATGCATTTAAAAAGCTCCGCTGTGACTCAAGAGGTATCACCATAGATGGACAGAATCTTAATCACCTCAGATTCGCTGACGACATAGTCCTTGTAGCTGACAATCTCGGGGAAATAAAACAAATGCTCCACGAACTTAACCACGCATGCGCCGAGATTGGTTTAAAAATTAATTTCCCTAAAACCAAGATCATGACTAATTTGGTTTTGAGTGAACGTATCAAGATCGAAAACACCCAAATCGAAGAGGTCGATCAATATGTATACTTAGGTCACGAGATGGGCATTTCAAGGGACAATCAGACCTGCGAGCTGCATAGGAGGATCAACCTTGGATGGGCTGCCTATGGGAAACTCAGGTATATCTTCAGAAGCGACATTCCTATCTGCTTAAGACGAAAAGTTTCGACCAGTGTATTCTGCCGGTCCTACCTACGGAGCGGAAACATTAACCTTAACATCCACATCCGCAAAAAAACTATGGGTTGTACAACGAAAATGGAAAGGTCGATTCTTGGAGTGAGCCTGAGAGATTACATTAGGAACAAGGAATTACGGCGAAGAACAGGAGTGACGAACGTCATCAAGCGAATAACTACACTAAAATAGAACTGGGCAGGCCACATAGCCCGGATGTGCGACGACCGATGGACGAGGAGATTACTGGAGTGGAGGCCACGCAGCGATAAGAGAAGCCAAGGAAGACCGCCTACCAGATGGACCAACGACATAAAAAGAATAACAACCAACTGGATTCAGACAGGACAAGATAGAAAAAGGTGAAATGCCATGAGGGAGGCCTATGTCCAGCAGCGGACGTCTCAGGCTGGTTGATGATGATGATGATGATGAAAGTTTTCCCATTTTATGGTCACCCATCTTTACAAAAAAACTCACTCATTTAGTAGAGGTACACAATTAGACTAAAACCAATTACATGCAATATTTAGAAACACAATGTTGTTATACTCCTCAATTATTAATCAGTAGATTTTCCCAACCAAAAATTGGGCTTTCTTAATAGGAGTTAAACGGAGATGTTGGAGTGATAAAGACCGACCTTCGTCGGTCGAAACGTCGACTCGTGGATAAGGGACAAGGTGTTTTCACTCCAACATCCCCGTTTAACTCCCATTAAGAAGGCCCAAATTTTGGTTAGAAAAATCTACTTAGAAACACAATGATTGTTTTTGCATTACTGTAAACATCTGGTCATTGTGTACACAAAAACCTGCTAATATGGGTATAGTTAATAAAAAACAAAATTAACTAGGATTTAGTGTTTTTGAAACATATGGTAGGTGTCATTTAAGTAAAACTGTCTATAGGAGTCTATCTGCGACATCGGTGACCTCATGTTTTGTACATATTAACCTTTTGAAAAATATTCAAATCTCTACTTGATTATTTCTTTATAGACTAGGAAATTATTGAGCACATCAGTGTAGAAACAAACAAATACGCAATTTATATAAATTACCTTTTGCTCAATTTTCCATCTGATGAAATTAGAGATTTTATGTCAATTCTACATTTGACTGGTTGCAATTGGTTACCAAACCAAAAATGTACTGAGAAAAGAAGGATGATGCAAGCAACAAGCTGTAGATCTATGCAAATGAACAGTTTCTGGACATTTGTAAACTTTTTCATCAACAATGTTGATGAAAAGGTTTTTGGAAAAATTTGTTCCTCAAGAACATCTTGTGTTTAACGAGGCTATGATAAATAATTCTGGTAAACATGGATGCAAGCAGTTTATTCAAAGAACACCAATTAGATTTGGGTTTAAATCTTAATTTCTGAAGACTATAAATTGTTATTTCGTAAACTTTGAATTTTATCAAGGTAAAAATAAAAATATCAATACACAAAATGAACCAGTTTTCGGCAAATTAGCAAATCCACCACTTGCTCATAGGATATATTTTTAATATCTGTTTACGTGATTCAATTTGTTTTATCACTTAAAACAAAGAGGTTTAGTGGAACTGGTAATATTAGGGATAATCAAATCCCTAAAGCGTGTAGACTACCAAATAAAGTAATGTCATCAACTCAAAGGAATACTTATAAAAGCATTTTTGAAAAAAAAGCGGTATCCAAGTTGTGAAGTGGATGAACAATTTTGTCGTGGCTGTCCTTAAAATGTTTATGGTGTAAATTTAACGGTAGAACAGCCTCGATACATAAGAAAGTACAATGAACACATAGGAGACACTGACGAATAGATAAAGACGTAAATGTATTTTGGAATGGTGTAAGAGAAAAAAATGGTGGTGGCTAGTTTTCACATGGTAGGAAATGCGTGGCTTTTATATAAAAGTGCAACAAGAAATCCAATCGCAAAACTTTATTTTCGCAGGCAACTAGTTGTTCCCACAATGAAAAAGTAAAGGAATGCCCTCAATAAATTTCGGAGCTCAGGTCAAAATCCTTCAATTGGCGACAACTTTTGTTATGACAGAATTGATCACTTTGTTAGTACTATACCGAATAATAAGAGATGACAACGTACAAGACCTAGTTGTAAATCTTCTGTTAGGTACATGAATGGAAAAGTGAGTAAAAGGTATCTGCATTAATTGTTTTACACAGTACCATGTGAAATAATTACCTAATTAAACGACTTGAAGGTTATACATGTAAATACTTGTTTAACACTAACATAAATAGTAACATAGTGAAATAAAAATTACTTTTTTTTGTAATTGTAGGATTACTAGGAAATAATGCCCAAGACTACATATTCAGGGTGACTTTAATAGATATGCAAATATTTAAACTCGTTGCAGACATTATTAAATAAAAGCAAAATAACCCACCTTGCCGTTTGGGAGAACCATAAAATAGTTATTTTGCCACTGAACACTGGCAATCTTAAAATTCTAACGGATTGTTATAAATAAATCGCAAAAAAGATTTAAGTTTGGCTACCGGGGAAGGGGGCACAAATTGGGTCCTTCCATCTTTCAAAGCGTAATGTGGTGACGCTCCATCATGGAGGTACCACATCTGTTGTCAGTCGTCAAGAAAAAAAGTTTACTGAAAGTGATTTTATAAAATGGCATGAGGATTTTGGTCGCTTCAAATGTGAGTGTTTTTGGGTGAAACCATCTTCATCTGTTGCTAATACATTTAACAAAACATTATGATGTTAGGCTTGTTGACGAATAAGCTATTCCCAAAAATTAACACGGCAAGAGAGATCTTCCTCTTGCAACACCTAAACATTTGAATATGGTAAGGATGCAATCCTTGTCTATTTAGAGTTTTCAAGCTACAAGTTGAGATACTCTTATTTAGTTACAAGACTTCGGGTACTTCTTTAGGACTGATTTTGAATGTCCTGTAAAATCTCTTCTTTGGCGTGCAGAATACGATCTCCTCATTGACGTCTAATATCGTGCTTGTGTATTACAAATTAACCAAATCGCTAAGGTGTTGTACAGCATTTACAAATATTAGGAAAAGACATTATTTTGAATTTGTGACAATACTTAATGTTTTGAGTAATGTCAAAGTGACAATTTTTTTCAAATTTACAGACTACGTAACTTAAATTTTCTTATTCATTTTCTCTAGTTCAGTGGCTCTAAAACTTTTCATAGAAATATCTAACCTAATCCTTAGTAAAACAAGCAGCACTTACATAAGGCAATATTGAGTAAATGGTTTTGTTTATTAAAATTTTTGTCTATTAAAATGGTTGCACAACTATCACAGTTACCCTGTATGTAAAGCTCATTTTTTTGCAGACCAATCAGTAAATTATTTTTGGGCGTTATTGGATAAGTGCAAATGGAAATCAAATACCAAAACTTTAGTTTAAAAAATTTTGGGCGTTGAAGGGTTAAAATGTATACATATTTTGAAGTATTGACAAAAAAGCAAACAAGATATTCAATTTGGAGCTTTTGTTGACGGTCCTACGTTTTCATGTTTATTTATTTTCTTTTCAACAAAGATACTCTGTTTCCATTATTTGCCAAAGTCTGTCTTACAATTTAATTTTATACTTTTATGTGCATTTTACTAACTGAATTTTAATAAATAACGGCAACTTAAAATTACGTTTTCTATATTATCACTATGAAATCTTAAAAAAATATTAACATTCATAAAGAACTTCTAACCATACAATATTAATAAAAGTCGTTTGGTATTTGTTCCAGTTAACATTAACTGAATACATAAATCATACGAAAAGTAATTGTTTATAAATAAAAATGTATAAAACTAGCATCAAAAATAAAATACTATTTTTAGGTACGACTAACGTATAGGTCTGTTGTCCCGCAAGTGACATAAATCAAATAGTCCATGACAAACTTTAATTCCTACGTCGCATTGCTCATTCCTTTAAACTTGGATCTTTGCCATAAGTTATTTTTTAGACACACCTCGATTCTATACTTATTAAAAAGTAATGAATATATTGTAACCAAATACTAGTCGGAGCGTTTTCAAAGTTCCTTTGTAAAAATACATTATACAAGATTAGACTTTAAATTTAGCGCAATATTTTCTTGGACTCAATTTGAAAGTTATTACACCTCAATAACAAGAAGTTCGAGAAAGTAGAGGTGTATTCTGTGTGTTTTATTTCCCAATTTTCTACAAGAGTCTTAAGAAAATTGCTTTTTCAATAAGACAACTATTTCAATTTAGCTCACAACATAAAGAATCGATATACATTCAACTTGAAACTTAGTAATAGGTTTGTAGTATGAATGGGTATGCTATATTAAGCTATTTAACAAGATTATGTGTTTAGATAATTTTAGACAGAATCTCTCTTTGTAAAGAGTACGTTATTAAGCATCACCTATCTAACGTAGCAAAATTTAATTAGAAATTTCTCAAAGACGCAGTTTAAACTTAGCAAAATTTAAGTAATAATGTTTATTACATTATAGTATGCGTTTTGGGTAAGTTAAGGTGTACATATACGTTTTTTAAATAATTGCGAAGCAAATACATTTAACATCTATAGTTTTATTCGTATATACAGCAGTTGGCAAAATTGTGTTAACATGTTTTAACTTTACATGTTTATAGAAAAAGAACTGTTTGATGTAATGAAAATATTTACAAATTGTTGAGGAGGAGGTTTATTTCCGAAATAATTATACGTGTTCCATTCTACCCAAAAATACTTAAGGTTAAAGTATACTATACGTTTAAGTTTTGATTTTGTGTTTAAACATTTGTTTAATTATAATAGCTGTAATTGGTAAGTAAATATTAATTGTTTTCTATATGTACATGTATAATATTCAATATGAGTTTAGAGTTTTAAAAGTGAAAATGTGACGACACGTGTAGGAACTTTCACAAATATGGAGATGCTGATTTCAAAGTTAGGTAATACTTGAAGTTTAACTAAACCAAATACACATTGTAGACTGAAAATTAAAGTAAAACATTTTTTCTAAATATTTTATTAAAAAAAGTCTAGAATACACATTTCAAATACTATCCATTTTACGACAAATGTACTCAAATCTGTTTAATTACAAACAACAATCAATATTAATTTGTTTAATTTTGATATTAAAATTTTGTTTTCTCTTATTTTTATACTGTGTTAAAAACATTATATGTTGTCCACTATACAGGGTGTGTCTCGACGATAGCATGTTAGACGAATAATTAGAACGAAAAAACCGATTTAATTAAAAACTTGTAACTTTATACAAATGGACATGGTCTACTTACTAAAAATATTTTGACAAATTTGTTATTTTAAATACAATGCCTCAATTTATATTTTATTTTTAGTTTCCGCGTACAATTTTACGTCTTCTACTAGTAACGGTAGTTAAGAAAACTAAAATTGTGAGTAATTTTTTTAAATTGCAACAAAATTCTTATTCGATGCATAATTTAATTACCCATCTGCTGATATATCATGTTCCTATACCTAAACTGAATAATTATTGTGTTATCTGTTTTTTGTACTTTTCTTGGAGATGATGTAAATTAATAGTGTGCTTTATAATCTACTTTAGCCAACTGATCGATGATATCATACGACAGGCATTAAAATAGATTGTAAACAGACTATTAATTTACTATATCAACTCCAGAAAAGTAGAAAAATAGTAGATAACACGAAAGAAAAGAAAGTAGAAAAAGCAGATAACACGAAAATCATTCAGTTTAGGTATAGGAACATGATATATTAGCGGAGAGGTAATTAATTCTGCAACGAATGAGAATCTAAAAAATTTACTTATAATTTTAAAAAATTGACTTCTTTACAATTTTAGTTTTCTTAACTACCGTTACTCCCGGACCTCCCTAGAAATAAATTTCAAAAATGTCTAATACTGAAAACATAGTCTAATACTATGTCTTGCCGTTGTACAAATTTTGCTTATCTGCTTTTATGTTTCATGAAATATAATTTTTCAGTAAATTCAAATTTTTGTTGGTAACACTTAAAATTATTTTTTTTTCTTAACAATGATAATGATAACTAGTTCAAACCTAATAGTAAAAGACGTAAAATTTCAGGCGAAAACCAAAAATAAATTAAAAATTGTATTTAAAATAACAAAGTTGGTGTCAACTTTCGGCATAACCGGAAGTGACATTGCAATAAAAATATTTTCAGTCAATAGACCATGACCATTTGTATAAAGTTGCAAGTTTTTAGCTGAATCAATTTTTCGTTCTCATTATTCGTCTAACACGCCATCGTCGAGACACACCCTGTATAGTGGATATGAAAAACATTTTGTATCCACAAACGTGTACGTTTGTTTATATAATTTATATACATACGAGGGTCGTCCCAGAAGTACCTAGCCTAACGGATAGATGGCGCTACTAGGTTGAAAACACAGAGCGCGTTCGACAACACGCATCTTAGTAAGTATACATGACAAGTTTGAGCACGTTGGGTCGTTTAGTATTTGAACAGTAGCGATTCTCAGTGAACGTGTTTAGCGTATTCATAAAATGGAAAAAATTGGTCATCGTTACGTGATACAATATTTTCATTTGAAAGGGTTAAATCAAACCAATATCAAAACCGAGCTAGATGGTACTTTGGGAGAGTCTGCTCCATCATTTGCGACTATAAAATATTGGGTGGCTGAATTTAAACGAGGTCGAAAGAGTCGCAGTGGTCACCCAAGTGAGGTCGCAACGCCGGAAATGATCCAAAAAGTCCACAAAATAGTACTCGATGACCGCCGATTAAAAGTACGTGAGATAGCAGACATGGTAAGCATTTCAAAAATGCGGTACATCGCATTTTGGCCAAAAATTTGAAAATGAAAAAGCTATGCGCAAGATGGGTGCCGCGTTTGCTAACGGCAGAGCAAAAACAGCGTCGTGAAGATGTTTCAAATCAGTGTTTATCGATGTTTCGCAGAAAAAAAACGAATTTTGCGCCGATTCGTCACAATGGATGAAACTTGGGTCCACCACTATACGCCTGAGATCAAGGAACAGTCAAGACAGTGGACTGGGAAAGGAGAATCAGCTCCGAAGAAGGCGAAGACTGTTCCATCTGCAGGCAAAGTCATGGCGTCAATTTTTGGGATGTTAAGGGCATTATCTTCATTGATTATCTTCAACCAGAAAAAACAATCAACGGCTAATATTACGCGAACTTATTGCAACGTTTAAGCGAAGAAATAAAAAAACGACCGCATTTGGCAAAAAAGTCCTGTTCCATCATGACAATGCTCCCTTTCACACGTCCGCTGTCGCGATGGCCAAAATCAACGAGTTGAAATTCGAACTGCTACCCCACGCACCTTACTCTCCAGATATGGCATCCTCAGATTATTTTATTTTTCCAAACCTCAAAAAATGGTTGGGTGGTCAAAGATTTTCGAATAATGAAGAAGTGAAAGCGGCGGTTGATGGCTATTTTGCGGAGCTTGACATATAGTATTACAAGCAAGGGATCGAAGCATTTGAACATCGCTGGACTAAGTATATAGAGTTGAAAGGAAACTATATAGAGAAATAAAACCGATTTTTGCCAAAATTTTAGTTTTTTTTGTTAGGCTAGGTACTTCTAGGACGACCCTCGTAGATATTATTAATCGTGTAGAAAGTGTGTTTCAAATTATACTTAAAAAGTGTAAAAAATTCATTGCAGAAAGAAAAATAATTAAAATAATAATGTACTTTACAACAACTTATCTTTCATAATTTTTCTGAACAATTATACTTTCATAAAGTTTTAATGGTTATACAACATTTTCAAGTTTCACGATAAAAATATAGAAATATACACAAATTTTTCAGACATACACAAGGTTCGCCATTACTCCGGCTTTGGTTTCTAGTGCCTTTGTATAAATGTCAGCATAAAATGTTTTGCACTGTACTCATTTATATTGAAAAGCTGCATATTTTTATACAGGGTGTTTATTTTTCGCTAGGCATATAATTACACTTTTTTAAATAGCAACCCATCAATTTTTTTATTCTGTTCGATGGAGGTTTAATTTAGATAAAAAATATATAATCTACGTTTAACCTATAATCAGTACATTAGTTAATAAGTAATTGTGTGTGAAATGCTACTTTTAAATACATCATGCGTAAAAATTAAAATCGTGTGTAAAAGTGCAATGTAATTTAAATGGGAGTTTCATTATTAGACGATTTTTGTAGTCAAACTTGCCTGGCAAAGTAGACTTGAAATAAATAAAAGTAAAATCAAATGCGTTTATCTGTTGTAGTAATCTGTTTAATTTTTTTTAATTCGTCATACTTAATTTGTATTAGAGCGCTAATTTTCAAATTTTTCAAATTGTTGAAACTCAGTTAAATCCCAACAAGCAAAAGTTTGTTCTAGTAGGCTTTCCTGCTATTAAACAAAAACAAATAGCCAGAATAAAAGGTACTTATCGTATTTAGTTACAATTTAAACGGCGTTTATTTAGATACATAACTCAACAGTATCACGCTTAAGTGTAGAGACAAAGTGAGCTTGTTTACGTGTCTGTCTTTGACGGTTTTTTAAATATTTATTGGTCGAATGTCACATAAGTATCTGTCACATACGTAACTGCATATACATATTTTAAAAAATCGAAATTGTCTACTGCTATTAATAGTCCTAGAGCTAATATGATTCATACTTAAACATGACTTCAAGTTCTACTTATTATATGAATATAAAATTCGCAGAATATTCGAAATTCCGCAGGAACAAGTTTTTGAGATATACCCGAGAATGGATGTACTTATTTAAATTTATTAAAACATGGAGTGCAGCAGAGTTCCATACTTGGGCCACTTCTTTTCTTGGTGTACATTAATGATTTACCTGCCTTTCTGAAGAATGAAGTCGGGTGCATACTCTATGCAGATAATGCTACTCTATTCTGGTTAGTTAAAAATTAGTGCAATAGCAATAATTACAATTAAACTGCAACAAGACAAAAATGATTCATTTGATTTTAAAACGAACAGAATCAATCCTAGGAAAAATAACATAACATTTTTGAGGTATAACTTAAACTCACCGCTAACTTTTAGTAACAATTGACTACGTGGTCTCCAGACAATTAATAAATCTATTTTTTTTCTGAGGCGTCTTTTAGAAACCACTACTGTTAGTACAGTAAAAAGTTTGTATTTTTCGTTAATACGCAGTGCTATATTCTACGTTAATATAACTTGGGGTAATTCGCCACATTGACTGAATGTATTTAAGATCCACAAAAGAGTATTTATAATAAACAATACATATCAATTTGATGTACATTATTACAACAAAACAAATAGCAATAATATTCTAGTAGATTATTTTAGATTAACAAAGTCAAAAAATGGACTTCAATACCAATCACAATGAGTGTTATTCGCAGCTATAAACTGTCAAAATGGATGCTCACATTTTACCATAAAAGACTTCCGGTTTTCTTTTATTTCCGATTACATCACTTCAATTTTCTTCAAATGGGACTACTCGTAGATAACAAAAATTGTTTTGGAAAGCCTTTGAAAAACAAATTAAACCATACCAAAAATAAATAATTTTATTAAATTACATCAAATAGGTAATTGAAAAACAGACAGTAAATAAAAAAATACAGGTTGTCCCATTTGAAAAAAAAAGAGTTGAAATCACGTGACCGGAAATTAGAGAAAACCGAAGTATTTCTACAGTGAATGTAAGCATTAATTTTGATAGCTTAAGCTGCCAAATTGCATTCTTCTTATGAGAAATGTTTCAAAATATTAGACTGCCAAAACGCAGTTGGACGCTTTGAATTAAAATCGTAGCAAAAACATAGACTTTTTAAAATTTTATTATACAATAGTATATTGTATTACACGAGGAGAACATCACAGTTTTCATGCGAGTTTGTTAGCTGCGCGAGGATGGTACCCGAGCGCTGATAACCACGAGCAATGAAACATGATTTTATCCTTAAGTAATCACTACACTTTTTCCACGACTAGTATGTAAAAATATAGCTGTTTCATGACTACCAAACATTTTTCATCCTCAATAATGAAAAATAATTATCAAGTTTACTTTTTTATTTGAATTGTAGACGTCGTTTTGACAGATTTTCAGGTTAGATAAATAAATATCAGTTTCAAATCAAAAAGAGCGACTAATTAGTTTTTGCAACAACATTTGGTCAATTGGGGTATATTATATATACCGTTACTTAACGAAATGATTTTCTGCAGACGTTTAGATATGACAAATTTTCTCTAGTGCTTTATGACTACGAAATGTAAAGTTTTCATAGTGGTTGTGAAAAAAATTTTTTATACGTGGTTTTATATTTCACGTAAATGTTCATTGCCTTCTTCAACATATCCGTCAGGAAATTATGATTTTTCATTCGCATTAACTCTTAAAAGTTAGCTTTTTTGCCGACATACGTGCAAACTTGAACACTGGAAAAACAAACTAACCAAAAAATTTAAGGTTACCCCTATAAATCACAGGCCCACAAAGTTTTTGGCGACCTACATTAAACTTTCATTTGCTTCCTACAAGTTTTTGTTGCTTCAAGTCTATGCCCAGTTGACTACGGTCACTATTTGAACATTGGCTAATACCGGAAGACATTTTTGTTTTTTAATAATGACTTTAGTACTGAGAAACTAAATTTTTATAATCAAGAATTTCAAACACTTTCAATACAAAAAGCTAAAATTAATTAGAACTGTATATTTAGACTGATTAACCAATCATAAAATCCCTAAAAAATTAGAAAACTAATGAAATTTACAGGGATTTACATAGGTATGTCATTTTATTCTAGTAAAGGATTGGTTTGGTTTCTTTTATTTTGCGGCTTCGTAACATTTATAAAGAACCATTTGTTTTATAGAATGGTTAGGGCGATATACCCGTAAAACTACTAAACAATCTTAGTCTGCGGAGGCAATGAAAATGACAATCAAAACCGTCAATAAAGGTGGTATAGGTTGGCTTGTTGCTGTTAAACAATTTAATATCCCCCAGATGACACTAAGAAGACATGCTCAAAAAAATAAACAAATTAACGGCAACACGAGGGGTTTAGGGTCGGTATCCACCTACAATTCTACTTCATATAGAAAAAGAATTAGTAGAGCACATTCAAAAGTCAGAAACCATGCTCTTTGGCATCACTACAAGCGATTTACGTGAACTTGCATATCAATTTTGTGAAGTAAACAAGATTGTTCACAGATTTTTCCGGAATATTAAAAAACCAGGATAGGAATTGCTTAAGGGTTTTAGATTACAAAATCCAGAAATAAGTTTGCGTGTACTGGAAGCCACATCAGCTGCTAGAGCCCAGGGTTTTAATAAACCACGAACTTGTTTCGCTGTTTAGATGATGTGGTAACTCAGAATAAAATTGAACCTAATAGCATATACAATATGGACGAATCGGGTCTGTCCTCAGTCCAAAAACCTCAGAAAGTTTTTGCTACTAAAGGAAGGAAGCAAGTATTGAAGGTTACGAGTGCCGAACGGGAGCCACACCACTGTAGTGTGTTGTATGAGTGCTGTTGGGAGCTTTATACCTCCAGCATCAATTTTTGCCAAAAAAATATGAAAGCGGAGTTATTTGATAAAGCTCCACCAGGAACTCATTGGTGCAAGAATCTGGTTGGATGGTGGTAGAGTTAGTTTTAAAATGGCTTTGTCATTTTGTAAAATATTTGCATGCTTCTCCAAGGTTTTGTTAATTATCGATGGACATGGAAGCCACAAACATTTTGGAGCACTAAATTACGCTAAAGAAAATAGAGCTATTATTCTCTGCATCGTATTCAGTCTTTGGATGTAACATTTTTTCATCTTTGTCAACCTACTAGAACCAGGAAATGGTTAATGAATAATCCGGGTAGAACAGTGACGCAATTTCAGGTTACTCAGAGGCTTATGGCAAAGCTGCTACGATTGCAAATGCTATTTTAAGCTTTGAAACGGGAATTTACCCCATGAATTCTGATATCTTCCCGGAGCATCAATTTGCACCTAGTTTAGTAACATATAGTCCAGAAAATCGAAAAATTGATACTGTTGCTTCCACTTCTGTAATTTTAAAACTCAAGATACACCGGAAATTTCAGAAGAAAATGGCTGTGATCCTATGGCAGACTCTAGCAGTTTAAATATTTTTAAAAACAATATCGTTTTTCTTATTGAAACCACTTCAGTTATGCAGAACAACAACAATAAAAGAAAACGTAAAACGCAAACTGCTAGTGTGCTAAAAACGTCTCCCTACATTGCAGAGATTAAAAAAAATATGAAGAAAAACAGCTCAAAGACAGAAGACAACAGGGCGAAAAGCTGTCAAGGCAGTGAAATTTTAATTGAAAGCGACAACGAATCTAATTTTCCAAACAGCTATAATGATGATGATAAAGACGTTGCATGCATATATTGCAATAAAGTATATTCCCATTCAAAAGCCAAAGAAAAGTGGATCAATGTCAGTTGTGTAAGAACTGGTGCCACACAGCGTGTGATTGTTTGTGAATTGTGTAGTTTGATAGGAGTTTGTCATTTTAGCTTAGTATATGCTGATAAAATGACATAACAGTACCTTAATTACTTTAATTTTTTTGTTACAAGATACAAACTTAATTTTTTATGGAGCGCCTAATGTTCTTACGTGTTTGAATAATAAATTCTCCAAATTTCATTTTTTTCACTCGCGGTAAGGTTTTCGCAGATATTCAAAGAAAAAAGTATGTCGTTTTAGACACAATTCCCTATGTGATTTTTAACACATTTTTAAGGAACATTGTGAAAGTGGTTGCAAATGATTAATCCATTTTCAGAGATTACCAGGGAACTTTTTCTTAAATACATTGGAATCCCTAAACTGAATGCACAATTTTCATTTCGTTTTCGTTCTGTAACCGGAATTTTTCTGCATTTAAAAGTTAATCACGGATTACATTTCACTACAGAACGGATTTTGTATAGTATATTAAGTTCATTTTAACTAAATGTGAATAATGTGTTGTTAACGCTTCTTATCTTTACGATAAAATATTTTGGACAAATGCGCATATATCACAAACACTTATCGTAATTTAATTGATGATTATGCTTTGTACTTTAATGAAAAAAAGTAGTTTATTTTAAAATGAAATAGACGCCATTACACCGAAAATACGTTCAATCATGAACAAAGCGATTATAAACGAAACTATGTATGTTGTGTTACAATTTTGTGAGTGTTGAAATATTTAACAGTATGCGCTAGAAAAGAGTGCTTTATATCCATTTTTATACGATATATGTATATGTTCTTTTAAAGTTGATGATGTATTTTCGTTGTAACAGCTAGTAATTTCACCATAGGTACGTATCGGATGTATGTACGTATGCGCTGTATGTTTGTAATAGTTTTACAATGTACAGGTATATTTAATTTTAGAACCGTATGCGTATGGTAGATCCATTAAATTTAATGTTTATAGTCTGCATCTGAGCGTAATAAAATAGATGCATATGTAGTCCCTGTATGTGTTTGTAGTTTAAGCTTTAGGTTTTTCTTTGATCTCACCTTATTTCTTCGATTGAAAATGTGTCAAACTAGGTAAAAAATAATTACAAACGCTTGCTAAACTACATCTTCAACTTGACGCATTATATCTAAATTTGGGATTAAACAGGATTAATAACAACTAAATTCCTCTTCTAGAAAGTAGAACTTTGGATATTAACTAAACCCTGTATCAGATAGGGTCAGTGAAGTATTAGGCTCTTGTTTAACCCCCTGGTGATTGCGTAATGAACTAATGGCGCATAAAGCTCATTGGGTTATCTTGGCAGTGTATTGCCGATTCTAACCCCAGATAAAGGACTATCTCCTTTATTTGTACTCTCGTAAATTGAATTGCTAATAGATTCAAAAGAATTGATTTTAGAAAATGTCAAATTAATGTGACAATGTCGATAAAAGCAATTCACGCTTGAACTGCCAAGTCAAAGAAGAATAATTTCCATTACATTTATTACTTTTTCAAAAGCATTATATGCATATATTTAGAATCTAGTTTATTTATTCATATCTCATCTCCTATTTCCTCTCTTAGAATATAGAACGGAACTGTATTCAAGCTTTACGTTAATGGGAGAGGAAAATAATCTTACAAATTTAATAAAAGGATTTTGTGTTACTTTTTTACTAACAACGTAATCGAATATTGTGATACGTGTTTCATTCTAATATTTACTACTTATCTTTTTTTAAATAATAATACTATTTAAAAATTCCATTACTGAAAATATAGTGTTTAAAAAAATGTATTTACTGTCCGAAAAATCTCTTTAAAGTATTGTTAGATTTGTTGTAAGAATGAAACAAATTGACATTGTCAAGAATTTTTATTCCATTTTTTCAAATTATTTCAATTTTTTCTTGATACAATAGATACAGAATAGCCATAATATGCACTTTTGCAGATATTCATCGCAGACAACGAATACAAAACAATTTAGTGAATTAAATTTGACGAGTTCATATTAGTTGATATTTATAAAATTATCTGAGTTTGAAATGCGTTTCAAACTTTGTTTTAATGAAGTATCAATAATCATCGCTTTGTTACTAATTAATAATCGTTGTAATCGTTGTTATAAACAAAAAGTGAGTGATAATGAGAGCGATTATAATTGCATCCCCCAACATTTTGCAAGGCTGCTAGCACCGTAACGGTTGATTTATTGCCGCAGAAATTGCTATTTACAGCTAATCTACAATAAACTATAGTAAAACCTCTAAATAGCGGTTACTAAAATTTGCGGCAAAACTGACCGGTATATGGAGGTGGCCGTTATTAGGAGGAAAAAAATTATTTCTATGCGTTGTTTATTAAAATATTTTAAATATGGAACATAATACGGTTCGCTATAGAATACTATATATCTGCATTAAAAAATGTGCGGATGCAATATTAAATAATTAGACGATATAATAACGGAAGAGATACACATATTGAGTACATAATACATACATTTACGTAATATGTACCTATTTTTTAATTGCTCGTTATACCTATTATAATAATTAATTACATACATATACAGGATGTCCAGAAACTCTCCTGACAAACGAAGACCGGAGATTCCTCAGATAATTTTAAGACAATTTAACCTAATTCACCTAGTCCGAAAATGCTTCCAAAGGGAGCTAGAGCTCTTTGAATATGGCGCCTGGTAAAGTAAAAATTAAAAGATAAACTTTGCAAACTGACAACAATTTGACAATGAAAAACGTAGGTTTTACTTTTGTTGGCAGTTCAGAGCCAACTAGGCAAAAAATATAAATTTAACTTTAATGACAAAAACAAAAAACTTCATTCCTTTTTCTAGAAACCATGTTCCTAATGACTTAAAGTAAAGTAACCTTTTAGTACTAGAATATCTGAAAATTTAATAATCTAGTGTCACAAATGCTTAAAAGTTAAAGACAAAAAAGTTAAGCGTTAAAATAACCGTTGACCTACCCAAAACTGACACCTATGATCGGTACTAGAAATTCGCAATTGATGGAATCGATTCATCTTTGAAGGCTTAATAAACATACCAGTTTTTGTTTTTCTAAGTAGAAGCGTTCTAGAGGTATTTAAAAACTATTTACAAGGCGCCATCTTCAAAAAGCTCTAGCTCTCTTAGGAAGCATTTTCAGACTAGGTGAATTGGGTTAAATTGTCTTAAAATTATTTGAGGAATCTCTGGTCTTGGTTTGGCAGGAGAGATTCTGGACACCCTGTATATACCATTAAATTATATTCTTGTGAAGTGTTTTTGTATTGAGGTTTGTTTTACATTTTTAAGTTTAGTTTGTAAAACAGAAGATTTATGTTGATAAAATTTGAAGTACTACTACGCTAGCTCACTCTTATCATTATTAAATAGAAAACTTTGCACATCTCTCAATTTTTCACACACTTCACCCATATCTTTAATGTTTGACGTAAAAGATTTTTCTGCACCACTTTCATTGTTCAAATCACAGCTTTCACTATAGTCTAATTTACTGATTATATTTTGAATACTTAAATTGGGGCATTCGGTCAAAATATCATAATCAATAGATGCATAATTTTCAAGGCTTACACGTTGATCACCTTCTAGTAATACTGGAAAAAGCTGAGCTTGTGGAATTTTTGTCTTCTTTGTCAAAATGTTCTTGCAGAACCTTTTCCGAGAATCCAGCTTTCGCAAAACATTTAGCAATTGTAATAGGCAAAACGTTTTTCCAGACTGATATTCAAATTAAAGCGCTGGTTAAATTAATACTTTTTTCCGCATCTTCAAAAGGACGTTTGGTATTTGTGAATGTTAGGAACTTTTTGATTAAAAACTTCCTGTAGGCAATATTAAAGTTTTGGATAATTCCTAGATCCACTGGCTGGCAATGGGATGTGGTGTTTGGGGGTAGAAAAACAATGTTCACATTTTCAAGAGTCACTTTGGAATGACACGTAGCATTATCCAGAAATAATAAGACTTTTTTATTTTTTTTCATTTTTTATCAATTTTTTTAGCCAGGAAGTTATAATCTCTACCGTCATCTAAACTTTTTTATTAGATACCCATTCTAAAGGAAAATTTGTTGATATGAGAGCCTTTAAAGCATCTTGGGTGTTTACTTTTCCAATGATTAACGGATTTTCCTTATCACCTTCCATATTTGTACAAAATAAAATTGTCAATCTTTGTTTTGCAGTTTTTTACCACTACATTTATTGTTTTTAAAAATAACGTTTTGTTTGGCATCGCAAAGTAAAAAGTCCGGTCTCCTCAGCATTGTACATATTTTTGAGTGAATACTTTTTCAATATTACTGACAGCTTTGTTTTCCAAGCTTCAACAGTGTCCACATAATATCAGCTGACTCCCGCAAATTTTTTTAAGGTTATGTTATGTTTTTGACAAAATTTCTTAAGCCACCCATTTAAAGCTCTAATATCCGTCATCAACGGCGTAGCTAGGATTTAGTTTCTGGGAGGTTCAGGGTTCGAATAAAAAAATTACGTTTTTTAAGTACACACAGAATACTACTTGAGCATTTTTTATTACAATTTTCGTTAGTAATGAGTGCATTCAGACAGAATTAAAAGATAAAAAGATTCAAAATTTTCACTTTCGTTGTAGACGTCTATTAGTAAAGGAGGTACTTAAAGGATTAAGTGTGCGCTATGCATATAATTCGAAGAAATCTTCAATAAGAATAGTTTACAAAGAAGCGTAGAACAACCTTAACTAATCCTTACACGAGTAAATTCTATACAATTCTTAAAAAAATATTATTCTATTGGGACTTTCGAAAAGATCCCAGAATCGTTAAACAAAAGTTTACTTTTGCTATTTAGATATTTGAATTTTTGCTGGTCAAGAATTCCACGTAATTTGTACACCGTTGTAACAGTTTGTTTTATTAGTTTGATCAACACGTTTTCTTAACATATTTATTTCGGGGGGGGTTTGAACCCCTAAAACCCCTCCCCTCGCTACGCCGGTGTCCGTCATTTTTAAATTTTTCGCAACTTCCAATGCTTTTTCTGTTATTAAATGTCCAGATATAGGGATATTTTTATTCCTAGCTTTACAAAACCAATTGTAAACTACTCAATTTCTAAAATTTAAGTTCTAGGAAATTTTCTCTTCTGCTCTGTATTAGAACTTTCTTCAAATAGTTTTTTTAAATCACATTTGTTTATTAAAATATTCTTAACTTGAGTTCTTCCAACACTAAATTTTTCAGACAACTTTCTAGCACTGGTGTTGAACTTTTTTACTTTCCACAATTTTATCAATTTTCTCTTTAAGAGACAAACGTTTTTTTTTAGCGACATTGTAATTTTTCTGTACGTCTATATGTAACAGCACTGTGGAACATACTAACTCAAACTATGTACGCAAATTACGATTTTTGGGGTGAGCTTAATGAGCCTTTTAATTGCACTTTCTCTGTAACAATTGTCTATTGTAAATTGAACAAATTCTTTAAATCCGTTCTTAAATACCGGTAAATACTTAAGCCTCACACAATGAAACAATTATATATTATGCACAACTTGAAGACTTAATCTGTTGTCTACTAATAACCTTACTTAAGAATGGCCGGAAATGAGAGGTAGATGTATTTTTCAAGAAAGTTTACAAATAAGTTCACGTAGCCGTTATTGAGAGATGGTCGCTATTAAAGGGTCATTATTATCGATATTTCCGTATAATTGGTTTTTGACTTGGAAAACTTGGCCGGTTTTAGATGTGGCCGCTTTTAAGATGTGGTCAAAAATAGAGGTTTCACTGTATAATTAATAAAAATTAAAAAAATTTATCTAATTAAATCCTATCCTAACTAATAATACTAACTACCTAAATACACTAAAATTAAAATCTTTCAAATTTATTCAAAACAATTTAGAGCGTTTAGGGAATGGTGCTGAGATCGCAAATTAAAGAAGTTATCAAAAAACGTATCTGTTGCCTTTTTTCAATTAATATAAATCTTCAACATTGAGGTCGATTTATTCTGTTAAAATTGACCGTCATGATAAAAGATAATGTCGACGTATGTGCTTGGGTAATTGTTCTTTAAAGATGCAAAATAGTTGATATAATGCAAAAAAATCAGCAGTATTAAAAGCTTCAAATTAAAAATATCTTTTCTTTGCAATGTCGGAAAAAATATATGATAAATAATGGCAGTAACAATTGTTACTGTTTAAGTTGTGCATAAAGATTCTATTTTAGGTATTGCCGTTTGCACCAACACGACTTAAACTTAAGTAATGCTTAAAAACAATCGTTGCTATGGTTTTAACAATTGCATCTAAGTTTTAAGCGTTGCTAAAGTTATCTAAAGTTATCATTGAACAAATGAATAGTAGATGATTTTATATAAGAGTTAACAATTATATTTTCTAACTCCAAATAAAATATATTACTTTTTCTTGCTAATTTTCATGTGTTATTTTCAAATTTTGGAGATTCACGAATGTTATAGTGACGTGTAATTCTCGACGAATCCAGTTGGTACTTTAGTGTAACATTCATATAAAAACATAACCGAGGTACCAACCTCTTAATAATTGTGAAAACAAAAGTACTGTTGCTTTTAATGTTTAGACAGTAAAATGTGTTCTTAGCGTCTGCCAGTAGTTCAATAATGTGCCGTTTTATTGTCACTTGAAGAAGTGCTCCTGAACTAAACTGTTAGGGTAATTCATTGAAATTCTATTTAATTTAAGTTGGAGCAATTTATTCTATGAAAGGCAGTACCGTTTATTCATTGATTGGTGTCAACGGAACAAAATAAATAAATATTTCGAAAATGTCTTACTGGCTTACTTTTCTAATAAATTGCAAAGTTATAAACCAGCAACATTATGGTCTTTCTATTCAATGTTTAAAAGCACTTTGAAAAATAACGTAGACATTTTAACATACCATAAATTAATAGCATTTTTAAAACAAAAGAACAAAGGTTATAAAGCAAAGAAATCGGCATTATTTGAAAAAGAGCATTTTATCCGATTTATAAATGAGGCTCTGTATTCAGAGTTTTTGATGTATACTTATATTGGTAATAGTTTATTATACGATGTGTTGGGTTTTCCGTGGTTTCCCACAGTTTGTGCATATATGTTACTCCGTACGCCAATCGGGTTTGAGCGGTAATAAAGTAAACGTCAACGCTTGCATGAGTTTCATTTAATTACCCACACTTAATAAAAATAGTTATGTGTCTTAACATAAATTGGCGACGAGGACAAAATGAAAATATGTGAAAATTTAATAATAATTAATAACAGTATTTGTGACTTAAATAAAATGCCGGATATGTCAGAAACACCTGTTACTGTAAGTACAGGAATAAACAGTTTAATCGGACATTTAAGAGAATTCGATGTAAATGTAAACGAATGGACAATTTTAAACAGCGATTAAGTAATTACTTTAGTGCAAACGGCATTACAGATGTAAATAGAATGCGTGCAATTTTTTTAAATTTATTAACAGAAGATTCATACCGGTTAATGTTCAAGTTATGTATTCCAAATAAACCGGAAGAAAAACATTTGATCAATTAATCGAAGTATTTAATGTTCATTTTGGTGCCAAGCAATCTATTTTTGCGGATAGGTACAAATTTTACAATGCAGGTAAATCTTTAATCGAAACCGTGAGTGATTGGGCTGCTGTTGAAGAAGTCTCGCGGTTAATTGTGAATTTAAAGAGGAACCTATTCTGGACCGTTTATTCGAAGAAGATAATAAATTAACGTTCGAAGGTGCAATTCGCATTGCATTGGGTAAGGAGGCCGCTAATAAAAAATTGGAAACCCAAATGGTAAATATCAAGCAAGAAGTTCATCACGTTAAACATGCAAGGTTATCAAAACCGCCAAATCCAAACAGGGGCCCTACCATCTCAAGAATCGACTTAGGCAGAATAACGCAACCGGTAGTGAAATAGAACAAGTAAAATGTGAGGTTTGTGGGCGATACAATCATCCGAAAAATGTATGTCGATATCGAAATTGTATTTGTCATATTTGCAAACGTAGGGGCCACGTAGCACCAGTTTGTCCAGATAAGAATGTACACTTTAATCGTAAATAGCGATTACTGCGAACCTATTTTTTAAATGTATTAATTAATGAGAAATTATTTCAATTTCAATTAGATACAGGTGCAAGTATATCTAGCTATTTCGAAAACATTTTACAATAAGCATTTTTCAATGTACAATGTATCAGTTTATACAAGCCAAAAATTTACCTGTTAGGATCTATTAAATTAAATATTTCTTATAATACTAAATCGGAAACGTTAAATTTTTATGTTGTCAATAATGGTGGGCCACCAATTTTAGGAAGAGATTTTATAATTGCATTCAACTTGGGCATAGCAGAAGTAAATGATATAAAAGAATGTAATTTTATTAATGAATTAACACTAAAATATTCACAACTTTTTGAACCAGGTTTGGGTAATTTTAATAAAGGTGTATGTAAGCTAAAATTAAAAAATGATTCTGTTATTTCTAAGTTTTTTAAAGCTAGATCGTTACCATTTGTAATGAAAAAGAAAGTGGAATGTGAGTTAAAGCGATTGTTAGAGTTGGGCATCATTAAGGCCGTTGATTATGCAGAATGGGGCACTCCAATAGTACCGGTGATAAAAAAATGGAAGTATCAGACTGTGCGGCGACTTTAAAATAACAATTAATCCATATCTGGAGGTAAATCAGTATCCGTTGCCTAAGCAAGACGAGTTATTTTCTAAATTAGCAGGAGGTAAAGAATTCACTAAACTAGACTTAACTAATGCATATCAGCAACTTTCATTAGAAGACGAATCAAAAAAATTAGTAACAATCACTATTCATAAAGGTTTATTTCAGTATAACCGTCTTCCGTTTGGAGTGGCATCTGCCCCAGCAATTTTTCAGAAAACCATGGAGACTCTGCTGTCGGGATTAAATGGTGTGGTTTGTTTTATCGATGATATACTAATAACTAGTGCCTCAAAACAAGAGCATTTAGACAGGTTGTATCGAGTGTTGTCAAATATTGCTAAATAGTGGTTTAAAAATTTGTTTAGAAAATGTCATTTTTTTCAAAAGTCGGTAAATTACTTAGGTTACGTAATTGATGCCGAAGGGCTACACCCATGTCAAAGTAAAATTAACGCCATATTGAACGCACCTATTCCTAAAACAGTAACACATTTGAAATCTTTTTTAGGCCTTATTAATTATTATGGAAAATTTATAAAAATTTGTCCACAGAACTTTATCCTCTTTATAAATTGCTAAAGAGAATGTAAAATGGCACTGGTGAGAGATGTGCGATCGAGCCTTTAAATTTATAAAACACAATAACTTCAGAGCAGGTATTGGTTCATTTGAGCCTGATTTACCTCTAAAGTTGATTGTGGATGCTTTTGATTGCGGAATAGGAGCTATAATTTGTCATACTGAAAATAAAATTGACAAACCCATCGCGTATGCCGTGAACCTTAAGTGAAACAAAAAAGATTCTCAGATTGAAAAGGATGGTTTGGCAATTATTTACGGACTCTATAAATTCAACGATATTTCCATGGCGGCAATAATTTTATTTTGGTAACGGATCACAAACCTTTAATTAATATATTCAACCCGAATAAAGGTATTCTATTTACTGCAAATCGTCTACGTAGATGGGCAGTCATTTTATCCAACTATAAAATTGAATATGTTAAGTCTGAGAGTATTACAGCAGACAGTCTTTCTAGATTACCCATTGAAGACGATAAAAGTGATTGGGAAATTGTAGATTTTGTTTGCCAACATTATTTTAATAGCATTAATGAAGTACAAATTACTGTAAGCAATATTATGCGTGAAACTAAAAAAGATAAATTTGTATCTCAAATTATATATTTTGTCAGGTCAGGTAGTTGGCCATCATATTCTTATAACAACGAGGAGATAAAACAATTTGTTTCAAACAGATTTGAGCTAAGTATAGAAGCTGATTGTCTGTTGTGGCATAACAGAGTAGTCATTCCACAAAAACTAAAACAAAATGTTTTAAATCATCTTCATAACACTCATTTAGGCATCAATAAAATGAAGTCAATAGCTCGATGTTATTTTTTGGTGGCCAAATATTGACTCGAGATTTTGAGAACACTGCTAAGCAATGCAGTGCATGCTTTTAATTACGTGTAGCCCACCAAAAGCAGAATTACTTAACTGGCCATGGCCTGAAACGGCATGGGAAAGAGTACACATAGATTTCTGTGGCCTTTTCTTAACAAATTTTTTTAGTTATTGTAGATGCGTATTCTAAATGGGTAGAAACATTTATCATGCAATCTACAATTACTTTAGCAACAACAAGAGTTTTGAGGCACGTTTTTGCAAGATTTGATTGCCAAAGGTTCTTGTGTCAGATAATGGCACGCAATTTAAAAGTTCGAATTTAAACATTTCTTAAAATTAATGGCATTCAGCACTACTTGTCACCACCTTACCACAAAAATCTAATGACGCAGCAGAGGCCTCAGTCAAAATTATAAAAATGCATTAAAGAAAGCAGAATCAGAAAGAATAACCGATATTGATTTACATTTATGTCGCTTTTTTTTTGATTACCGAAATTCAAAACACAGTACTACCAGAGTCGCTCCTGCAGAATTAATGTTTAGTCATAAGGTAAAAATCGTTTTAATTTGTTGTTGCCATCAAATAATGTGAAAGACAACGTAATTAAGAATTTCAGTAATAGAATTAAGTATTTTAAGGGTAGAAAAAATATTGTATTTAGAGTAGGAGATACTGTATTAGTAAGAGAATATCAAAACAATAAGATAACCTGGAGAAAAAGGATAATAGCTAGTAGGCCCAGTACTAACATGTATACGATTAACATTCCAGAGTTAAAGGTAGCATGGGCTCGTCATTTGAATCAAATTAAACTTCTAAAAGCAAATAAAAATTCCCAATGCCAATTTTGACTCTCCTAATGTTAGAATTGTCGAAAAAAATATCAGACCCAAGCAAAATGTAAAACCTATTGACAGGCTGGGTTATAATTAAGAAGTTAATGCTTTTACAAAGATTTTATTAGGTTAAGAGTGGTTTGTATTTTTGTGAAAATAGATGTATAAACATTTTTTGTTAAAGGAAAGATGTTGGGTTTTCCGTGGTTTCCCACAATTTGTGCATATATGTTACTCCGTACGCCATTCGGATTTGAGCGGTAATAAAGTAAACGTCAACGTTTGCATGAGTTTTATTTAATTACCCACACTTAATAAAAATAGTTATGTGTCTTAACAATAAGGATTTCCGATACTAAAACTGATATTGAAAAAGTGTTTACAGTTTTAAATCCAAGCGATAGTAGTATTGATTATTTATCCTTCTACTGAAAGTATATCGCTTTAAAACCACCACATGACGATTATTTTTAAAACACCACCATAACAAATCGCAAAATATTTAAATTAAACCAATCCACAACTTTACACAGGCCACTGCTTTCGACGATCTTCAGCATCTATGTTAGCACAAGCTGGCGGTTATCTGCTTGCGGTAATGAAACATGGGGGTTGGAGATTGTCAATAGTGGCGAAATGATATAGACCAGAAATATTGTTACTTTTTACGCTCTAGAGTGTGTAAAGAACTTTTTTTTCAAGCGATAATAAAACGACATATTACTGAACTACTGACAGACGCTAAAAACCCTTTTTACTGTCTAAACATTAAAAACAACAGTTCTTTTGTTTTCACAACTATTTAGAGGTTGGTACCTCGGCTATGTCATAGTATAAATGTAACAGGAAAGTACCAACTTGATTTGTCAAAATAAAATACGTCACTATAACACTCGAGAATCTCAAAATTTGAAAATAACACATGTAAACTAGCAATAAACGCTTGAAGAAAAATAATATATTTTACTTGGAGTTAAAAATATAAATGTTTCGCTTAATTTTGAACTCAACAATTATATTGTTTAACTCCTAGTAAACTATTTACTACCTAAACCTTAAAAGCAACAGTTCTTTTGTTTAGAGGTTGGTACCTTGGTTATGTCATATTATCATAGATATTTATACGTAGTACTAGATGCCGAACTTTGCGCTTAGTGAATGCATAAAATTTAAATCTTGTGATAGGTTAGGCAACCCGTTACATAGTAGGCAAAAGAAAACACAGTGTTATGGGAATTTTTGGGTTTTATTCTTTTCTAAATAAAGTAGATTTATTTAATTTATGTCTAGAACTGACTCTATCGTTACATTGTTTTGCAATTGAATGAAGGCGTATTTTAACAAATTGCTTTACAATTTTCTAAATTAAAAGTAATTTGTGTGACCATAACAAATCAACTTGACATTGTATATTTTAAAATAATTTATCGAATAATAAATTTTCACCGTATAACAAATTGTATCGACTAAATTTCAACTAGTATTTAATTGTTTGAAATGATTTGTAACAGCATTCAAGCGAATTTCAGCACATTTTACAATTTCAAAACATCTTTAGAAGGAAACAATAACCCTCCTCTGTTTTTAAAATGTGTTAGATTTGCACAAATATCAATTTTCGTATATAGCATGATCTACTTTAAAATAATGTTGCAACACATCAATGCAATAATTACAGTTTATAGTAGTAATTAGCGTTCTAACTATAAAACCACAAACATACAAAATTATGTTGTCCCTATACAAACTGTTTTTAGAAGAAGTAACTATTTGACCAGTAACCTCCTCCATTAATTATTTTGATTTGAAAAAACTTTACTAGGCCATCTTGTTTCGAATATGCTTCCTAAACCAGTTTCTTCAAATGATAAACAATTTCCAGTAGACACATTTTTTTAAACTATTTTTTAAAAGAATTCTTCTGAATGCACTTTTTAGATGATTAACACTGGGATTATTATTATTTCCAAATCGTTTTCTTACTATAGAAAAAAATAATTCTAGATGGTCCCAGAAAACTTATAAGTTAATATGTATTTGAAATGATCAGACTGTAAAAAAATGCTTTGGAAATATTCAAAATTGACTTTATAGCAACACAAAAACCTAGTATAAAGTTTTTTGTAAACTATAACAAATGAGTGATTTCTTTTATTTCTCAGACTATATAAATAATTAATTTTAGAATAATAATTTTCTTTAGGTTCTTTAAGTCATGTTTAAAAATCGGTTTTTTGTAGCCTTTTTCAAACGGACTTCTACTATTAAGAAAGTCAAACATTCTGTCTATAATTCTAATAAATCCTACTGTAGCATCAGAATTTTGAAATTCTTTAATTTGGCTATTCTTTAAGAATTCGATTGTGTCGGCTATAGAAGAACTAAGTGTTTGAGCTGCAAGTTTCACTTTCATTTTGTTGTCTTTGTATAATATATGTTTTGCAGATAATTTATTTGCAAATTTTAAGCAAAGCTCACCATGAAATTTATGCACATTTTCTATGTATTTCCATTCAACTTTTGCCTTTACTACTAATAAAATTATTGTTTCCTAACGAATTCCTTGCTAATTTTAAAGTATGACAAGCATCTGGTATTAAAAATACAGGATCACTTGTTGTGGGATGTTTAAATGAAGTTTTTAAATTGATATATGAATTGGCATGGATGTTACAACCAAGTAACGTGAACGTAGCTAGATTCATTGCACAACAATCTGCTGTTACACCCCAAACACGTAATCCTGCTTCTGCCGACAGTCGTAATATAGTTTTTACCATTTGTGCTTGTGTGTTTGAACTACTCCCGTACATGGAAAAATAACCAACCGGAAGTTTCCACTGCCCATTTAAAGCTACTAACACTAAATACTAATGCTTCAGTGGCCTCAGTTTGATCTCGTTCTAATTGTAACAAATTCCCAAAGTCACAAAACACCTTCAAATTTTCCTAACTTAGTATTCCAGTATATACCCTTTCGTATAGCCATCCCATCAAACACTAAATTGCAATCCTTCGAGTGGGATGGTATCTTACGTAAGTATTCAAAAACACGCAAAAAAAATTCAGGCTCAGCATCTACAGTTAATGTCCATTTTTGAATTGAACTGGGATGCGATAACTTTAAAATTTTTCTGAAAATAAAATTGACATTATGATACATAAAATTAAGAATACAATATAAACATACCTTGCAAAACATATACGCCTTAGGTGAATAATAATGTAAACTTAACGCAAACTTGAGGTTGTTGGATCCAAATAAGTGGTCTCCTCTTTTCCTTAACTTTTACATTATAGTTACATGGAAATCCAGAAAAAATGGAAGGTACAGCATCCGCTTTTAATACCTTACGATATGAAATAATATTGCTTGGGTGCACATAATCATTTTCTCTAACGTGGTCACTACAAACTCGACTAGCTGCAGTTGGAATAAAATTTCGCCTTTTTAACGCTTGCAACGATTTCTTATTGAGAAGAGAGTATTTTAGCTGAAATCTAAAATTATTAAAAAGTTAATTACAACCATTGTTGAATACAGTAACAAAATAACGTGAAAAAATGAATTTCACTGTTTCGGCTATGCCTATTTGTGCATCTAAATGCTGAACACGAAACTGGCATGTTTTTATCTACAAGTTTTGGCAATTTCTATTATTATGTAGAAAACAAAACAGAAAGGATTAATAAACGTTCACTTTACCAGAGCACTTCAGAAATTGTTATTTTGCCTACTTTACAAATGGCGGATGACTAACCTTGGAGCTTCACAATTTTGTGCTAGTGCGCAATCTAGTACTACGTATAAATGTCTATGCATATTATGAATGTAACAGCACAGTATACAATAACATTCAGTAGGGACAGATCGCATGTCCTTGATGATAAAATTTACCTCGCGCATGACAGCCAGTTGGTAGGACTTTCTACGTTTCCCGGTAGTTGCGTAGTCATAGCCATTAAAAATTTGAAAAACATTGCTAGAAATATTTTAACTATTGTCTCACAATCAAAAATTCTTAGTGTGTAGGATTTAAATTCCATAAATAATATTTATAGAAAATGGTGCAACTTTATTAAAACTAAATTGTTCTCGACGTGCGTAAAACAGTAGTAGGTAGTAGTAAAACAAGGACGCCGCTTAAATTGAAGACTCAGATATATTAGTAGTTTTGGCATATAAGTTTTAACATTTACTGTTAAATATTAATATAAATTCTCTTCTCTAATAATATTACAAAGTGGTGCTGAAAGTGTACAGAAAACAATTTTACTACACAAACACCAAATATGAGTAAACGTGATAGGTATTCCCTTATTTTTGTTAATAGAACAGTTTGCTACAAAAATATTTGCATAAGCACACAATTTCAGTTACGAGAAATCACTTTACATCCCTGCTATAGCAAAAACTCCTTCAAATTTATTAATAATTGATATTTGAAAATTTGAAATGACGAACGACAGTTTGAATATTATTTGTCACTTTTATGTAGAAAGAACTACTAGCGTTCGTTGTACACACAAACTGTTGATGTACTTACATTGTTCGTTATTTAGAATCCAATTTACGCATCTTGTATTTATTGTAAATACCGAAAAACAATTCAAATCTTCAAATAAAATTTTGACAAATAAATAGGTTAACTCAGACTGGATTACAAATGTATGCTCACTAATTAAATTTTGTTGTTTTGAATGTCATAATATCAGAAATTGAAAGTCTGAATTTAGAAAAATATTGTGCAAAAATAGCATACGCAACTTGTGCGTAAACAGTATTCGGAATTCGTGCTGTCAAACCGGCACTCATTCTCGAAAGGATCTGTTTACGCACATGTCACGTAAATAACTATTGTAGTATACGTTGTGGTAGTAAATTACTGAATTTTATTAAACCTTTATATCAGACATAGGTACAAATGGTTGTTGAAACGAAACAACCGACTGCGTCACTTATATTTGGATGGTTGTACCCAAACTCTAAAAAATTAAATAGCCGCTCACCCCAAAGTGCAAATTAAGAATCCAAGTACATTATGTGAAAGCGAGAATGCAAGAGTAAAGAAAAACTGGTTTACAGAAAACTAAGAACTGCTTTGTAGACACTGCCTCCTTAGAATATTTCAAGGAATTATGTGACAAGTTTTTAGCACCAGAGTGTTCCAAATTTGTTAAATTTCTGCCAAAGTTGCATAATAAATTCTCTCATCAAAGGAGATATACGAAACAATTTGTACAGACCTGTCTTAGAATTTATTTCATAGGATCGAAAGCTTACAGAGAATTAAGGAAACTGTTACCCACAAAGAGAACCTTAAATAGGTTAACGGAGAACATACATTTTAAACCAGAGTTTAATGAAAAATGTTTCATGTGGTCCAAGAAAAGCTTGAAAAAGTTGTTTTCTGTGTTTAGATGAAATAGCAATCAAGTCGCATTTGTTTTATAATATTCGGAAAGATAAAGTTGGCGGTTTTCAGGATCTTGGAGAAGAAAAAGTGTTTGCACCCTCTAGGAATGTTTTGGTGATTATGGTGAAAGAGATATCCACCAACTGGAAGCAGGTATTATCATATTTTTTGTCCATAACACTTGCACACCTGCAATTACGTGATATTATTAAAGCAAGTATTGTTAAATTAAAAATATAGGTTTACGAATAAGAGTGATCGTTAATGATATGGGTGCAAGTAACATAAGTGTATCTAATCTCTTGAAAGTGACAGAAGATAATCCAAGAAATGTGTTTACGTGATAAAGGCTGGGCGCAATAATTAAAAGAAACATCCTGTGTTTCGATCAAAAAGAACATCATGGAATTTTATTACAACATTTTATAATAGCGACGTAGAATGTTTAAGAAGATTAGCACCAAAACTCACAAACTCTCATATTCATCTGTAAAATATGAAAAAATGAAGGTTTCTCTTGCAACTCAAGTTTTAAGTGCAACTGTAGCAGCAGAAATGACGGAATATGTACATTTTAGGCAACTCGATAAAGAATTTGACAAACTTTTTGATATTCTAAATTCTTCACAAACAAGCAATACTTTGACTGTACAAGCAAGCTTTTAAGGGGTTGGAATGTCAGAAAATTTTCTTAAGGAAATGTTTACAATTTCTACAAACACTTAAAGTATATAAACACACCAAAACAATTTTTGAAATTTTTTTTGGATCAGTCAGATAACAAGGTGGGAATTGTGTCAACCCAACATCAATTCAATTTCAAAGAGCTTTCAAAAAGATATTTTCTCAAAACCTCTTTCATTCTCACGTTAAAACTGTTAACCAGATTTTGGTGAGATCTTAAAATTAATTCTAGACACTATTTCGAGATCTGTGGATAAAATTGCATCTTTAGAAACACAAGATTTCATAATTAGTTTAAAAGACTGTGACTACCGTTGCCATAACATCGAAAAAAACTCAATCAGGCACACTTGTGGTTACCAAATCCGAAAATGTTTAAGTGTTCATAGTTGTTATGTATGCAAAAAATATACAAATGATCATAAAAACCTCGATGAAACTTCTTTGCATGCTCAGTTCCGGAGCAACCAGATCAAAAATCTCGAACTGTTTGGCAAGTTGTATATGCCCAATGATAATTTTTTCCAATACTTTTGTGAACTGGAATAGCTTTTTGAGAAAAAATTTAAAGCTACTGTCTTGTTGGATCGTACTTTGTCACATTTTATAAATGTATACCTTCATTCATCCCTGTGAACATTTTCCATATACATATTTATTGAAATTATATAGTAGAATGCGGTTATTTTTTTTTGTTCACTTTGCATTAAAGTCCTTGGTTAAAATCGTTCTAAATTTTTGTGTTTTATAATAAACAAGTAAAATTTGGTGCTTGAAACTGTAGATTTTTGAATTAATTAAATTACTACACGATTATTTATCGCAATTTGTGTTTGATTTGAATTTGAGGTTAACAAATATTAAAGTGTTGACCTTATCTATCGTGTTATTATGTAAGCGAATTGACAGTGTCACAACAGTGTTTTATCACAACGCCATCTATATGGATTTCAACGAAGTCCTACCAGAGATATGAAAACTTATCCTTTAAACTTCAAAGGTGCCGACGCATACTGTCCCTACTGAATGTTATTGTATACTGTAGTAACAGTAAAGTACCAACTTGATTCTTCGAGAATAAAACGCACTATTACACTCGAGAATCTCGAAAATTTGAAAACAACACATAAAAACTAGCAATAAACCCTTAAAGAAAAAATAATATATTTCACTTGGAGTTAAAACCCATTTATATTGCTTAATTGATAGTAAAATAATTTACTATTTTTGGCACTGCCTTTTAAAAATGAAATTTTAGAGCCAAATCCACAGTCGTCACTCAATCTCAAATGTAGTGAAGCTACACTCAATTTTAAGTATTCACTTAAAATCGGTATCCATGAACAAGTGACACTTAAATATTATTTAATTTTTGAGATTGACAGTTAGAAAATTAAGTAATTATTAAGGGTTTTAAATATAGACTTAAACGTTACTCAATTGTGACTGAACTGAATATTTGTTTACAATTAGGACGTTTTTTAATTTTATAAGAGTTTATATTATTTTTTGTATACGTTATAACATAATATTATGGATAGACTTGTTAGAATTTAATAAAAAGGCTAGAATTATTCCTAACTAACAATAGTATATTGTCAAACAGCTAGCATGGATTTCGTTGTGGTAGATCTACTAGTTCTGCAATTCACACATTCTACGATTCAGTTGTAAAAGCGATAAATAACGGGGAATGCCCCGTTGGAATCTTCTGCGATCTCAGCAGGGCATTCGACTGTGTTAATAAAGATAAATTACTATCCAAACTATATAACTATGGGGTTACTGGTCGGGCTTTTGATTGGATAAAGTCATATTTAATTGAGAGACTGCAATATGTAACTATTAATAATTATAACAATTACAGTGGAGAGACTTGCTCAGAGGTCTCAAAACTTTGAGAGGCGTACCCCAGGGTTCAATTCTGGGACCAGTTCTGTTCATTCTCTACATCAATAATATTGATTTATTAAATTTACCAGCAGATGTCATAACATATGCCGACGACACGTCTTTAATTATAACTAGTCAAGACAATATTGAATTGCAAAAAAAAGTAATAATTCACTCATTACACTACATAGATGGTTCTGTTCACATGATATCTTTTTAAATACCGGTAAAACTACTTTTGCGATTCCACAATAGACAGAATAATAACTGCCCGGATATAGAAATGCAAGTAGATAATGAAACTGTCCCTATATCACATTCTGTCAAATTTTTAGGATTATTCATTGATGACACTCTTAGTTGGAAACACCATTGTGAATATCTTGCTGCTAAATTAAGAACGATTTCATATTTAATAAAAAATCTAAGTAGTGTTCTAACACAGCAACAGATAATCCATATATATTATGCTCTTGTAGAGTCAAGAATGCGGTATGGAATTTGTTTTTGGGGTGGGTCCACATCTTCTGCTGGAGTTTTTTTAACTCAAAAACGTATCATTCGTTGCATAGGAAAAGTTTCCAGTACTGAGAGTTGTAAACCAATTTTTATCAAGTTCAATTTACTTACTTTGCCAGCTATGTACCTATACGAACTGTGTCTACACGTTTTCAAAACCAGAAATAATTTTATTCTGAATAAGGATGTACATAAACATGACACCCGCAGCAGAGAAAACTTTCACGTTCCATTTAATAAATGCGTCAAAACTTATAAATCTCCAAACAGTCTAGGATTAATAGCTTTTAATAAACTTCCAGTAAACATTAAAACATGTAAACATTTAGTAAATTTTAAAAGATTGTTGAAAGAATTTTTATATCTAAGTGTCTTTACTCCGCCAATGACTTTTTAACAATGTTAGTTAATGTTTAGTTATTTGTTTTATACATCAAAGTGTGTTTTTATATGACGTTTCCTATACAAATGTTTTGTCCATTGGAAATAAAGTTACTATTACTATTACTACTATTACTATTACTATTTTGTAGATTTTATTAGTCATGTGGATTATTACGATTTAGCGATTCCAAGGCAAAAGTAAAAATATTTTTTAACATAACAGGGAGTACATAAGAGATGTGTAAAATCTACTAGAAAAATATAATAATCAGCAACTAATTGCCCGTTTTCAATTTGACGGTGATTCGGTCTCTGTAGTTATTAATAATTTCCAAAAGAATAGTTTTTTCCACTTCACTCATATATTTTTCTGGTTTATCCATATTTTGTTCCGTCGTGGACCCGTCAATATTGTTAATACACACAATAACGTGATTAACATTTCAAATTTTATAAATAAATTTCCCTTAAAAATAACAACGTTGCCAAATTCTCACCTAGTAAAATTTAAGTACACGATTTAAAACGTTTGTGGATACGAAATTTGAGTGAAAGACTTGCTTAATCTGAATTGTAGGGAAATTGTAGTGTAGTCAGATTTGAGATTGAGTGACGACTGTGGATTTGGCCCTAGTTAACCAACTAGCGTACTTACAGTTGTTACTTAAGTATGGTTGTAGAAAAAATAATTTATCTTGTTGTATACCTACGCTCAGTAAGGTAGGACGTGTTTTTAATTTGCTCTGAGGTTAATAGTGTTAAATTAAGTTTAAATAATTATAATTAAATAATAGATAGTTTAGTTTAGTTTTCATGTACTATATAAACATTTGTGACTTGCGATAGTGAAACAGACAACAACGTGTTCGATAAGAGTGATAAATAATGATAGGGAATTATGTATATAAACAGTAAGCGATAAAGAACAGCATTTTATTTTTGTCGTTTTTAATTTTCTTTTATTCTAAAAAGATAACTTTGTTTAATCGTGCACGTGTTGTATCGTAATCAGTTAAATCATTGATCAATTGCATATATTCAATACCGGTGTTCAATTTAATACATTTGGGAAAAGAAAGTTTTGTTTTATTGTGTTCGTTTTACATCAGAGTTCATTAAGTACGAAAATGTCGGACTCTGAAGGTACAGGATCTGAGACGAGAAAAATGCGGAAAAAAAGAGGAATTGTTTCAAATACTCAAAGAATAGACAGACAGAAAGAAAAAAAAGAACAAAAAGGAATAAAGGGATTTAAGGTTGTCGCACAGTAGACCGGCACGGCGCGTAACATCAAAAACGGACGGAATGGAACACACGTAAATAAATCGATTACCCCACACTTAACCGCACGGTACGCTCCGGCCTGACGGCGTTATAAGTGTCCGGTCGCTCCGGCAGGTAACGGAACGTGCTGATCCGTACCGCCTAGTGGGCGCACACCCGGCCGTCGAGCGTGTTCTAACTTGTAGGACCGATAGGAATACCGCCGAGTTTGGAGTATTTTACCAGTTCAGATATAATACTCTTACGGAAACTGTGCTAATTTTCATTTCATACCACACACTATAATGAACGAAGAAGCATTAATTTGTTTAGTACAAAAGTATATCCAACTTTGTGACATGAGTGACCCCAACTATTACAATCAGCAACGAAAAAATAATATATGGGAGGAAACCAATGAAGAAATGAACAAATCAGGTATACAATAATAATAATTTGTATTTCTATATAAGAATATTTTGAGTACCTAGGTATAGTATATTTTAATTACAACTGATATCTAAGCCAATCAAAATTAAACTAGTTTATGACTATACGATTTGTTTACCCCTCATTACCATTAGTAATTGCTACGCAACCGAACCAGCCTCTGAATTAAAATAAGTTAAAAGTTTATTTCTAATCTGTAGTGGCAAATAAGTTGCAGATTTGACTATTCCTAATACATCCTTTAATTCTTGCGGAGGTAGATTGTTTTCATCGGCCTTGGTCCTGTGACATGTATCGTTCCTTGTCAAAATTCCAAAACAATTTTTTTAAACAGTCTTGCTGTGCTGAGTCTGTAATTGCAGATTTTAATTGCATCGTTATTCGTTATTGTATTTTCAGGTCGCATTAAATGTTTTGTGTAAGGGAAACGCTTTATCTCCAACAAAAACCTGAGGCAAAACTTCATAAGTACCAGGGGAGAGCTTTGTCTGCAGGTAAATTCAAAGTATCTTTCAATAATTTTCTTTCAATTGTCGAATATTGCGCCATTTTTTTTCCATATTTACCTACGTCAATAGCAGTGAATATTAGCGTCAACAAATCCAAGTAATGCAATGCTAAAATTTTCTTATAGTTAAAATACAGAGATCTACTGTTAGGAGGTTTGTCGGGTGCTTTCCATCGATGGCCTCAACACAATCTTAAAGTAGATAGTTGTATTTTTAATTCATAAAATACATGCATAAAGGGAATCAACTACTGACTTAGTATCTTGAAATAATCCACTAACTTTGGTTGCTGGTAATCCTCCTCGTGATTGTTGTGTTTCATCAATTGCTCCTTGCATTTGGAAGCACCCCTTGAAGTTGTGCTCGCCCTCCGATTTGCGAATGACCATAACTTAGTGAATATCTTCCATGAAGTGATGTTGAAGGGAACTTCCTTGGGGAGAAAAGTGGGGACTGGAAGTATAACTACTGTAATTTGAAACCCTCCAATTATGATCAAGATACCCATAAAAAGAAGTAAGTCGAGGAGGTGCAAGCGTGCCCATTTCTGCTTCAAAAAGTATTTCGTTGATTATTTTTTCGGCAATCAAACGCTGATTTACCTCCAGACCATCAAATCATAACGATCTTCTTGTTGGTTTGGCTTTTTGAAATGATCTCGAACGGTGACCAACACGTCTGTAGTTAATTGATCACTATTATTTCTCTTGGGGTGGGTCTCAGTGGAATCGGATTTTTGATTTTCGGTCTTTTTGAAGTGGGGAGATTATCTGAACCTTTGGTAATAAGAATTGGGCTGTTGTTTTGCGTTTGCTCGTCATGAGTATCTTCATTGACATCATCCTAATAACACATAGAAATTCACAATAAAGTGTAATAGATATCTACCTACGTGTCTCGACTTACAGTTTTTTGACATCGTAGTATTCCTATGGTATCATGTTAATCATTAATTTATTGATAATATATTGTACTTACTAAACCTGTTTCTATATACTAAGTGAATAGTATTAGAAAACATTGATTTCTTGTAAGGAAAGATAAAAAAATACCACTTACGAATGTAAGGTTATGTTTTATTTAAACAATAGAAAATTATACTTTATGCGTTTCAATGCTTTTCCACAAATTATACGGAACGACATATACGTTTCTGAATTGCATCTTACGCAAATATTAAGGATATTATTGTTTACAAAAGTAAAAAAACTATGTCACATCTGTTATATATTACTGCAATGAGGCATGGCTGTCGTGATTTAACGAAGCCGCCGTTTTACTTTTGACAGATTAGTTCAAAAAAGTGGTGCTACGACCCCAAATAAGTTTCTTTTAAGATGAGCGTTTAAATTGTAACATTATAATAGTTTATTGAATTTGTTTACGTAGTATTAAAATTCCAATAATTTTAGTACGTTTACTAAATAATTTTGTTTAATACTTGATTCGTTGATTGCAAAAATTTGAGGAAAATCCATATGAATAAAATGATATCAAAATTACCCCTACATGTAGATGACTCCATGTCGATATAATCCAGTTTTTTTTATTATTTGTGCAACTGACGTACACACACTTTGTCATTGTGACAGAAATTACAGAAACTTTGAAATAGAAAGTTTCAACTATGACACGATAGCAACGACAATCACGAAACAACTCAGGTTAAATCAACCGAAGAGTTATCTAGTCGGGGTAATTTTTTGGTAACACTATATTCATATTTTTAGTGATACCGGTATTCATGCGTTCCTTTTTGTGAGTTTGGTTTTTATTGTTCACAGTATGCCATTTCATTCCATGGTTATTTTTTAATATTTCTTTTTATTTTTGTTCAGTATACTTTCTAATATCGTTTTATAACAAATATATACTTGATTTACTTTTTGTTACACAAGAAACTTTACAAGTGAAAGTGTAATGAGCGATTTAGAAGAGGAAAACTTGCTCTCAGATATTGAAAAAGTAACTGCAAAGACTGTCCTTAAACTTCTGCCATTTAACAAGAAACCTAAGTTAGAAAAATGTACAAAACAAAATAAAATACATCAAAAACAAGAGGAGGAATTAGCAATATGAAAACCGATCTTTTAACAATAAAGCTTCATGGTGGTTGGAGGTTTAATGGCATATGTAAATATTACAATAAAACTTTAATTGAAAACAGTTCTAGAAGGGAGATTACTGGCTTTAAAGTTAAATTTATCTGGTGTGCCTTCTATTTATTTATTTACTCATTTATTACACAGACTACATCTTTTTGAAAAAAATAAAAATAACAATTAGAAATTGAGTAAGAATAAACTATTATACGCTACTAAATAAACTTTTTCTAGATTAAGAAATCAAAACCACTATGGTATAATATAATAAAAGATTGTGCTCAGCTACGAACACTATTAATGTTTTGGGTAAAATAAATCATATTGTAAAATGTTAACATAACGCGTCATTCAAGAGAGAAGTAATAGATACATCAAGTCTTAAAATAACCGATTCTAAATAACATATTGTTCCAATGATAACTTGAATTCCATAAATCAAGTGACTCAACAAGATCAGAATATCTCATTTGCCCATGAACCGGCTTGAATATGAAGTAAATCAGACATTTTACGTTTATTTTTAATGTAGGCATGTTCAAATGCATTATAATACCGTTAGCGTTGAATGCCTAATTTATAATATATTACTTTTTAAAAATTTAATTTGAAGTTTTTTTGTATTAGTAATGTGATTTTTATTATAAAGGGACCAAATTTGAGAAAATACTTTAAAGTATGAAATTTTTACAGAACTGAAAGGCAAATTGTTACGTAATTTCAATATACACACCAATATTTTCCAGACATGATTCACAATATTACAAATGTGTCCACAAAAAACTTAGATTGTTACAAAATGTTATTACTAAGTCATTAATGACTTTTTAATTAAAACTTTTTTAGTAATATTCAGGAACAGGACATTTCTACCACATCAATCTTAAATTGCATTTCAATCATTCTGAATCAAAATACAATTCTGAATATTTTTCACAGTTTTAAGCTATTCCGTATACAATAAACTTTGGCAGTTGGTGACAAATATCAAAAACAGTACAGGTCCCATGCAAGAGCCCTGGGGGACACCATAAGAAATGATTTTTTTCTAGAGTAACAGCAGTCGACCTTGACAATTTGCTTTCTGTTTCAAAAAAAACTTGTTAACCATTCAACAATTATCGGATTGAACCAGCACTGTACTAAGTTCATTAACAAAATGGTGATGTTCAGCTTATCAAAAGCTTTGGAAAAATTGCTTTGTTAGAATACAATCCAATATTTTCGAAATGATTGACTGATGAGAACAGTGTAGACATTTTAATATCACGTCTGTCGCCTGATTTAAAAATTAGTGTTAAAATTTAATTTCCATTTATCAGGGAAACAGTGATCTTGAATAGATCAACCATAACTAACAGTTTAATCGACAAATAAATTAACGGTATTATTTAAATTTGTTACTACGGTTGATGAACGAAAACATTTCAATAAGCTAGTCTTTAGTTTTTTTTGGTCATTTACAATTCGCCAAATGTTATTTATATTAGTAGTATAAATGTTTTCTTAGGAACGAAAAATGAAACAATTGATAAATAATTGAATAGAATTTATCGACAAGATTATTAATATTTGTATACTTGAAGAAAATAACTTCCAATCAATAAATGCGAGAATGAAATTGATTTCCCAAACCCTGTATCACGAAAAAAGTTTTAGTTATTATTCTAGGAATAGTAGGAATTTTTCTACCTTTACGTTGTTATCACAAGCAGAAAGATGAGCACTATTGGAAAACAGTAGATCTAAACTAAAAAACACATCAGCCGCAATATGACAGAACACTAGATTAAGATCCGTAGGCAGATTAACGTATGCTTCAAAAGTTTTGTCACAAATTATTTTATCAATTTAATTTTGGCTAACATAATTTTAATTAAATCTAACAATAAACGACTTAATAAATAACAATTTTAATAACCTAAACTAAATGGTACTGTCCATGCTATTCAACAACATGCAATCTTTTGCAAACAACTGTTCTTCATTAGCAGCTTCTAGAAAAAATTTCCCAAAATCTTTGATTGGGCAAACTTGTGGTAGGTTAGAGAATTATCACCTTGGGATGCAAATGATATATTGTGAATGTTAAGCCAATTTTTAGTGTATTTGGCATAATGGCAGATGGCCAAATCTAGTCAAAACATTATATTGTCTTCTGCATGATGCTTTCAAATAATATTAACCAATTTTAAAAGACCCCACATAAAGTCTGAAAATCCCTATAGTGGAAATTGCACACCAAAGTACGACTTTGTCAGCATATTAGGCTTTTGCTTTGTATTTAACGTTGTTTGGACAATCTTTAATGTTGTGGGCATAAAACCATTAATACCGTTTATTACAGAATTGCTTAGAGTAAAGTATTTTTCGTCATCCTTTATGATGCATCTATTGTCCGCAAAATTGATGCGCCTTAAAAGCACGACCACATCTTGCTATTCAGCTCAGTTGATTTGCAGTGTGTTTTGGACATTTCTCTCTTTTACGAAATTTTTGACCGTTTTTTGATAATTCTCTTGACATTGTATTCTTAGAAACACCATACCGACGGCCGTGCCAATTTCCTTACTGAGACTCCAATCCTGTTTTTTTCATTTTGAATTGTCTGATTTATTCAAGGTTGAGTTAAAATTCGAGGCCTTCCACTCTTCGATAGATTTATGCATGGGATTTCTTGCTCGCAATCCACTATTGCACTATACACTAAATAGTCTTACGAGAAATATTTTGATTTTTAAACGGTCGAACTATTTCAGCTTTTGCCATCCGTCCAAATAAATTATAAACACTTTTTCGGAATTCTAATTTGTAGGACATTTTGACTCAATTGATTTTAATTATTAAACTGTCAATAAACAAACTTGTCATTGTGGATTATTTGTGACCTAAGATAACTTAATATTTTTTTATTACTGATTGTTTTGTTTCTTTGAATTTTTTGTAACAAAACTCTTGGGATATACGTTATTTCTTTGCGTCAAGTTGAAAAAACCGAATGAATTTTTAAGGTTCGCAGCTCCTATATTTATTATTAGCTATGACTCCCATATTATTATGTATCCCTTGGTCGTTGGGAAGAAGTCACCACATATTATTAACTTATTGGGCGAATGGTTATTATTCCACTAGTGTTGTATTGACTGTCCTTATTCGTCTCATACCTACACACAATTATTTTCTTAGTAATATTGAATTCAATTTTGTTTTAAAATTTGTATGAAAACCATCAGCCATATTTTGTTTGTTTTGAACTGAACGTTAGGAAACTTCTACCATATACGTCTGAACAAGACGTCCTGTTATTTCAATGTAGTAAACCGTTGGAAATCTAATTAACCATACTGTTGTTTTTTTAGTCAGGCACTTGCTTCAGGAATTGACAGCTAAGTTTCTTCTTTTTGATTAGTATACCATAATTATAGAAATCATGTCATAAATATGTTAATTGTTAATAAACGGATGTACACAAATTGCAAAAGCATTAGGTTTCGTTTAGTATTTATTAATATAACCTATCAAACCAATTTATATCTCTATGAGTACTTCTTGTTAATTCAGTTTTCAGCCGTAGATCTTGAAAAAGAGACATACATTGACCTATTTGAAAACTAATTTACAATATAAAATAATTAGCAAACAGTGGATATGTAGTGAATACACTAATTTAAATTATTTTCTTTTTTTTGGTATGATATACCGTTCTTGTTATGTAAACATTGTTTTCAGTTGAATCTATATAAAGGTTTATTTTACGTTTGCCGGTACATTTTAAGTACTGTCGGTAAAAACGAGAATAATAAAACGAGTATATTTTTATTAAAGCGTATAGGTACTTTAAAAACAATGAGATAAAATTCATTAAAATTTACTTACAAATATTGCTCCAAAGGAAAATATAAAAATGTAGTTACTTATTTGAATGCGCCAATTATTTTGCACACAAAAAAGGTAAAACATGAAGTTTTAATGTAATTGAACTGAATAAAGCACATCTAAGAATAATTTCTATTTTCAATTGTGTATTGAATGCAGAAATTGCAATGCTATATTCTATAATGCCATATCTGAATTCGTTCTTAAGATTCCGTAAATACATTTTCCATTTAATTTGATAATTATTAAGTACTCTTAATTCACTGCATTCAGCTCAAGATTCTTTAAAATGAGATTTAAAATTATAATAATTCAGTTTTTTCTGTTTCAGGTAAGCCAATTGATTTTGCAGTTTCCAGTTTGAGGTAATGTATACTATTATAAAATAGGTTAACTAAATATAAAAACATGGATTAATTGAGTATTTTGAAGAACGTATGTCGTAGATAACGAAGAAAAGTTAGTTGTATAGTATGTACATATACATAACACAATTAATTAGAGTGACGTTTCAATTTTTTATTAAAATGTAAATATATTATAGTAAAAGATAGAACAAATTTAGGAAAATTAGCACGAACCAAATTGTTAAGTTAAATTTCGTAAAATGTTGCAATTAGATATTCTTACACGAAACGTGTAGGAAATTACTAGTGTAATCTATAGTTCAAATGTTTTTCTATAAGCACTGCTTAAAATTTGGATAATTACAAATAAACTAAAGATGAAATGTTCACATTTGAAGTATAAAACCTATAAAACATGTTCTTTTTTAAGAAAAATTTTATTTGTTGATAAAATAACAAATGAAAACTTTTATTCAGTAAAGTAAAAATTTGTGGATAGATTTGGTTTCAAAAACATCTTGAAGTTCAGTGTTACTTAACGAATTGGGCCGAAACTTGTTTCCTCTTGAGACTTGAATCTCCGCCAAGATCTCCAGTAAATTGTTTTTCTTCGGATACACTTCGGTGGTTGCCAAAAAATTTTGTTTTCAGTAACGACGCAACAGTATTAAAATTTGCTTTTTTTTCGTCAGCCATTTTGACGTTAGACACAAAAGAATATCAGAAGATAATTAGACAAGGCATTCGCCTGCTTGATTAGGTTTTAAAAAGTTTTCAAGATAGGAGCACAATGGCTCAATCAGAAACTCTCATTTTTTATTCTAATATTATGGTTTATTAAAAAAAACAATCGTTAAAAATAAAAAAAAAACAGGTTTTCTGTCTTCATTTGCATAAATAATTAAAAAGTAACTTGTTGGATACAAACAAAGGGATCATAAAGGGGTATCTCAAAACCATTTTGTTTTTACATGACATCATCAAATAAATGAAAGGGCACAGTTAGTAAAATTAGAACCTTTTCTTGGCGGTGTAAGATGAACAAACAACTCAAATAGTTAAATTTTCCGACGTTTTGTCTCCTCCCTCGCCCACTATGTTACGGCTGTATCAAGGTTTTATGAATTTAATGTAAATTAACCCTATTTGATGCAAATCCAGTATTTGCTAAACTCAAACTAAAAATGGTAGTTTTCACATGGGAGGCGAATCTTATACAAATTCAACCATTTTGAGTTGTTAGTTCATCCTACCTTCACCAAAAAGGTGTCCTAATAGACCAGCTTTTAAAATGTCAACAAATTTTTAGAAAACTTTACCAAAATTAATTTTGTAGTGATGATATTTAATTTAATCATTAAGGTCAGTTTATAGGTAAAAGACGCTCGATGTAGAAAGGAGTCAACTTTTGATTCGTGTATAATACAGTACTACTAGTTTATTATTATTAAGTTTTGAGTATTATTTGAATGTTTATCCGTTTTATTATTCATATACAGATTGAATTGGATTCAACATGGACAATGCATATCCTTAACTTGCAGATATTTTGTGGGTATTATATAGATTCGAGTATGACTATCAAATGTAGGATTCAAATTTGTCGTGTATATAAAACAGGCTTCGAAATTTTTCGTCTCCCTATGCTATTGGTGGTGTGATGGATCTTGGTGGTTGCTGTAGCATTTTCTAAGACCTTTACCAATTCTGTTTGACCGATGACATTCGTGGTTTGTAATTCTGCACATTCTTAAATGACATACTACATTTATGTTAATATTTATGAAATAAAATAGATTTTACTTATAGTCATCATCCTTAACATAGTTGTCAAAGAGTTTGCATAAAATTAGTACATAATAAGAATACTTTAAATTGTAGCACATCCACAAATTGCTCGTAAATATAATATGATATTTAAGGTTTGACAAAAACATTTCAGTTTTGGACGTGATACTATAGCACAATGCGGTACTAAATGTGGAAGCAATTATTTTTCTCACAATAAAATATTTAACCACTTTTGAGGTACTTCCCTATTAATCGATTTATTTATGTACAAAAATAAATTTAGTAACAATTTTATTAAGTGATAGACTACAGAAATCCAGCTTTTAGAAAAAAAATTAATAAAACTCGTGGCGGGAGTAAGTTATAATGTTCTTGTATATGATTTCTTGAGTACTAGTGTGTCGTCAAGCATTAATCTTCAAAAAATACATTTAAACATTTTTTTATTTTTTCGTTAGGCTAAGTGTACAAAAATGTGTTTTAATAGCTCTTTTGCGTGTTACTTAAAGACTAAGAAAATGCGGTGTATTGACTTTTATAGCATTGAACTATTTCAAGGTATCAGCGCTACAAAAACTGTTTGTAAATCTAGGTATATTATAAAAATCGTACAAATAAATAATGTATAAACATCAATTATTAATACAATTAATACTACACTTAAATTTCAAATTAAATTTTGCACAGCTCTGTCAGTCGAAACATTTTTCAATCATTACCAATTCTCCAATTTTTTAAATTTACATTTTTCTACTGAAGTAAGTGAAACAAATAGGATACTTGAATGGAAGACTGTCAAGCAGTGGTTCGTTCATTAATTTGCTGCTTCTACGCTCATATCGGAATAAAATCGTTTACATGAATTTCAATGTTTTCACAGAAGGAAATGCTAAACTTAACAATATATTTGTATATATTTATGATCTATTGATGTTTATTTCTTAATACACATAGTTTCTTCTAGAAATTTGAAGAACGTATAACAGAAAGCTTTTGAAAATTAATTAATCTAACAAAAAATAAATTGTAGTATATATTTTTACTTCGAACTAACCACACTTCAGTCACAATATAATGATAAACAGGATTGCATTCAATTGCTAAAATGGTTGTAGTCAATTCACTTTAGATGAAAATAGGGCTTCAGTACGAAAAAATTAAATCCATCATTTTCTTTTTTTAATTCATTTATTTTGGTGTTTTAAGCAAAATGTCAAAAATCGAGAACGAGATCAGTGTCGTGTCATTAATTATTTAAGGTCAAATGTGTCATAAAAACAGATTTTCGCGAATATCTCGCTTTCTATGGCTTGGAGGCCAATTTAAGTTATTATGAAAATGATAAATAATAAAATTTTCTATAAAAATGATCAGTATTTGTAGATTTTGTTGAGTTTTTAAAGCCAACTTGATATTACAGTTACAATTTTATAATACAACATGATTTTATGTTAGAAAACAACAAAAACTTTAAATTTATTTTTTTTTCTCGAAAATGGTTCATGATATCGATTTCAAAGAAGAAAATTATCTTGAATTTTATAAATGAGGATATGCCCTGTCCGGAAACTTCGGTGCGCATTTACGGCTTAATTATTCGTTGTACGTAAAAAATGGAAGATATTATTTTTATAAAAAATTTATTTATTTTTTATTTTTGTAATAACCAAAATTGGTCTCCAAGCCATAGAAAGCAAGATATTTGCGAAAAACTGTTTTTTATGACCTTTGAGCTTGAATAATTAATGACGCGACACTGATGTCGTTCTCGATTTTTGACATTTTGTTTAAAACACCAAAATAAATCAATTTAAAATTAACGGATCTAATTTTTTTGTACTGAAATAATAAAATGACTGGGCAAATGATTTAAAATGATAATTTAAAAAAAATGTACCATTAAGCAAACAAAGATCGGGACACTTTGGTTCTACAATTTAAAGAAGCATATCTACTTTAATGTTTAGGATATAGTACCTGACTTTTGTACATTTTTGAGAATTAAACAAAGAATAGTGGTGAAGATTTACAGTTCATTGCATTGAAATAATTGTTTTCTTGTATTAAATCCTGTCCTGAGGTTATAACTTAACGTTCGTCACATTTTATTTTTAATATTTAATGTGGTGTAGCTGTTTTCATTTGCAATCAGTTTAATGACTATTTTACTCATCAAAATTTTCACATTATCTAGCCAATCACAAACTAGAGACAATTGGTATTATCGAGACAATTTAATTTATCTGCCAAAAATGTTTTCATAGTAATTAGAGCTATGTTACGTTTTTGCGATGTTTAATAGAAATATAGTGAATTTTTAATTAAATGATTCATTAAATTGTCTTATCATATACCATTCGAGCTTCTGTTTATACTCGGAACAAACTTGCATTTTGACAAAACTCAAACTTTGTCGCTTATAGGTAATACGACTCGAGAAGACAACAAAAACATTTTTTTTCGATAAGCGGGATGTAGAAGACAATAGTAGCTACTTATTGTAAATTCATTCTTTTCATTATTGTCGTTATTTTTAAAACCTATGGTAATTTCTTGTGTTTAACGGTAAAACATTTCTTTACGATAATTTATAATTATAGTGGTGAAATTTATCTTTCGTATAGCAATATATTATTAACAATTAGGTTAAATAACTCCTAATAGTAGGCATTAAACATAATACGCAATTCCTTTAATATTGTATTTTGATTAGATTTTTGAAATTTTCCGAAATTTGAATGTTATAATTAAATGGGTATCCTCACTTTATTCCACGCGTACTTTCCTCCCCGCGTACTTTTCACCTCGCGTACTTTTATCTTCACGTACTGTTCTCCCCGCGTACTATCCTCCACGCGTACTTTCCTTTACCTTTACAAATAAACGTATACAAATTTTATTATTATTCTTTCTTTAAAAAATTACATTTATATACAGTGTGTCTACTTAAGTTGGACTCATATGGAAAACTTTTTTATTATTAGTTTTAGGAAAAAAAGTTATTCTTTATAAAAAGTTCTGCATTATCTAAAACCTAAAATGCAATCATTAGATATTTCTTATTTTAAACCGTATACGAGTATTGAAATTTACGATTACAAATACTTTATAATGTAAAACGTAAATAATCACCAAATCTTAATTTTTATGCTAAATAACTGTAATTGCATATTTGAATATAACTTTTAATTTTAAACAACTTTACTTCATAAATTTTTTCTGTATTGTAAAAAATAAAGGTACTTTACGGCTTAAAATAAGAAATATCTGATGATTGCATTTTAGGTTTTAAAAAATGCAGAACTTTTTATGAAGAATAACTTTTTTTTCTAAAACTAATAATGAAAAAGTTTCCCATATGAGTCCAACTTAAGTAGACACACTGTATAATTTCAAAAACAAACTTTTTTTTTCATTTATAATTGCACAAGAGGTTTGTATTTAGTCGAGTAAATTTGGGCTGTTTAATTAAAATCTAATCATATATTTTTTTGTCATTTTTATTATGAGTGGTTAAGAAAGTTTTGGGGACGAAAGTAAGTGGGATGGAAAGTATGCAGGGAAGAAAGTACGCGGCGAGGAATGTATTTCGGGAGGAAAAAAAGTACGCGGGGAATAAAGTGAATATATTTATTAAATGATTATTTATCGGTGCATCTGTTTATCTTTACAATAAAAATCAATAATTTAAGAAAATTTCCTGTTAATTAAACACAACCAAAATAGTGAGAATAAGTTTGAGACTCTTTCTAGAGTAATTGATGAAAAATCTATAAATAAAAACAAAAACACGGTTAAAATATTAAACTTATTAATTGAATGTTAAAGATAAACGTGGAATTGTAGCATCGGAACAGGATTAATTCAAGAAAACAATTATATCCATACATCAAAGTTTACCTGAACTGTTCACCTTATTCTTTGTTAGATTGTAAATTATGTAGGAAAGCCAGGGCTAATAATCTTAAAGTAGATATGCTTATTTAACTTGTAGAACCAATCCTGATTTTTGTTTGTTTAATGGTACATATATCAACAAAAAAAATGATGAACAAATCAGTTATAAGTAGTGTAGACCAACAGAAGTACAAGTAACAAAGAAAATACAAGTAGTAATTTAATAAGCCTAATTATTTAACTATTAATAACTTGAACAGGATACTGTGGTTATAGCAACTGTAAAATTATATATCTTTCCTACCACAACTTGCTCACAATTAAAACCAGATCTAGTACAGATTTGATGTTTTTGTATATGATCAGGTAACACAATCTTAAAACTGTGTTTTTTTAATCTCATGATAGAACTTACAGAGCCATTTAATATGACGGTATTTTTTGATATAATTTAACCGTAAATATTAATTAATATTACAATTTCACGAATAATAAGTTCTACCCCTCATGCAAATCTTTAAAGAACTCTAATACACATTTTTTAATTTGAAAATGAGTCACATTTATTTTTTCAAATTCAGGGTTAACTGAATATAACTGTTACAAGTTATTGTGACCTTATTACCTATTGCGATAATGATTTCCATGTGAAAAGATATTTAAAGATGAAAACCTATGGAACAACGAGATGTTGCCAAACCTAAAAAGAATTTTACAAAAACCGTCTTTTTCCGGAAATTATAAATTGGTGCATTCCATGAAGAATGCAGGCAAAACATTCTAATTATGTTATAGAAACGCAGTCAAAAAAATAATAACAAAAATAAACGAAACTAAATTATTCGACAACACGCATTTGTACAATAGTGAACTTACACTCGAGTTCTCTCACTTCTGAAGAGTCCCAAAAGGACGAAACAGCTGTCGAGTGATTCTCAGTGTTTGTTTGCTATTGTACAACCTCTTGCGAATTTACAGCAGGCGAGTAAAAAATTTTTTTTTTGCTAATGCTTATGTTGGCTATAAATATCGAAGGATCGACTTATGTAACTGCTTTTACATACCTGTCGACAAAGTTGCTTAATGCGAACTATTGCGTACGTGATCGCTAACGTGTCGCAAAACCTACAATTTAAATTATTCTAAAACATGATGCTTGGTTTATTTTTTTTACTAAAGCGGTTTTATATAATTGTTATTTATGTTACCAGTGATTTTTGTAACGGATGAAATAATTGCAGACGAAAGTAGCAAGGCTCACATGAGTTACAAAAACTCATACTTCGTTACGTGTAACATTTAATATTTTTTCTATTTTTGACAAAAAAGAAAACAGAATTAAACCTATTTGGACTTCAAATTCTAATCAATTGTGGCCGATGTTACCATGGTTACCATTTCCAAAACTAACGTCTAGACAATCTAACAAATATAGCAAAAAATTTGTAGTCTCGCAAATAGTTACGAAAAATGGATCCTTTTGACACCTACTTTGATTATGAGTAATATCACATTATTGTCCAAATTGAAAAAATTATTTACTTAATTTAGTTTTTAAGTTTATTTATTTATTCGTATGGTACATTTTCATTATTGTATTTTAATGTAAGTGTTATGTATGGTGTCCCAGAAGATCAGTACAAACTTGTATAGCGTGGGCAATTGTGGATTGGTTTGTCATGGCAAAGCATTTGCTAAAAGGTTTAGGAAAACTACTAAAACCTTAACATGCCAACCCTTACCCAGTTAGCTTTTATTAGCAGAATTAAGGTTTATAACCTATTCAAATAGTCTTTACAATAAATTATTTAAAGAAAAGTTTTATATAATTACTTTAAAAACATCATTTATTTAAACAAAATTCAAATATTTTTGGAAATGTTTATTGAAAATGCTTTTTTGGGTTCACCAATTTTATCCAAAGTTTAATCTACCACAATAGTTTTTGAAATACTGCATGTGCATGTTACGTACTACAAAAAACGGGTTAAAAAAATATCCCTCATGTACCCTAACACATATTCCAAATACAAAAGGAATTACAATAATATTAGGTTTAAAATGAATCAAACTCTGTTAATAGGTATGTTCATATGTACATTTTATTGCGAATGCTAATAAACGGTTTCTTTTTGAATAATAAACGTAAAATCGGTTTGGTTTACTATTTCAGATAATATTCGAACGTAATTGCTTTATGGTGGTTTTAAAATCTTCATAAAACTTTTTTTTATCTGAGTTTGGAATAAAGTGGTTTTTTAAATAATAATACAGTAAAACCTCTATTTTCGGCTACCTCTTAAAAGCGTCTACCCCTAAAATCAGCCAAGTTTTCTAAGTCAAAAACCAATTATACGGAAATATCCATATTAATGACTCTCTTAATAGCGACCACCTCTCAATAAAGGCCACTTATTTGTAAACGTTCTTGGAAAAATACATGTAATTCTACCTCCCATTTCCGGCCATTCTTAAGTAAGGTGATTAGTAGACAACGGCTGAGCGTTCAAGTTGTGCATAACATATAATTGTTTTATTGTGTGAGGCTTAAGTAATTACCGGTATTTAAGAATGGATTTAAAGAATGAGCTAGCGGTAGAAGTACTTCAAATTTTATCAAAATGTGAACCTTTTGTTTTACAAATTAAACTTAAAAATGTGAACTAACTTCAATACAAAAATATTTCCCAAAATGTAATTTAATGGTATGTATATGTATATAATTAATTATTGTAATAGGTATAACGAGCAATTAGAAAATAGATACATATTATGTAAACGTATGTATTATGTATTTAATATCTATAACTCTTCCATTATTATATTGTCTAATTATTTAATATTGCATCAGCACATTTATAGTTATTTTGTTATAGTTGAATAACAAATTAATAATTCATTTAATTGTTGAAACAAAAACATCTTTTGGAATTGGACCGATGTGAAAAGGTAACTGTACTGACCAACGTTTTGCCACCTATCGTAAGAGACTTGCGATATTTTTTCGACACGGTCCAATTCCGAAGAAGTTTTTGTTTCAAAGGAAGCCTCAATTTTTATATTTAATTGTTTTTTAATAAACAAACTTGCTGTTTAGTTACAGTACATTTCTGTGATGTCCTTTCAATCATGTATACAATGAAAAATAGTTTTGTACATATTCGTTCCAATTAATTATGCATATTCACTAGCAATTTTTGCTTCAATTGCCACTTAATTTAATAAACTCATACGTATGATTGATTAAAAACTAAAACTGTTACACTTCGTTATTTAGCATTCTGTATTATTAATTGAAATATTAATTTAATTTTGTTATTTATTTAATATTCATTTTTCTTGTTTGGTTATTCTCTACTTCTATGCGGTACAGTACATAAAATTTATAACATCCTCTTTGTGTTTGTTCTTTTTCAGGGTAAGAGGCTTCTACTATTATTAATTTCTTTGTTTTGTTAAACAAATATTATTTTTAAAAGCCGTTATTAATGAACATAAAATAGTCCTCCTGGATTTTTAGAAGCTTTGGCCGAATTAAGATCGAATTAAACACATAGTACCCTTTTTTAGCTATAAATTCTTAGATGCTGCATTAAAAACTATACGCTTTAAGATGTTTATTAACTTTTCAATTTTAAACTACAGAATTTTTGTGAATAATTTTACATGATAAGTAAAAAACATTTCAAAAAAAAATTACAGGTTGAGTTGCTGACTGTTCATAACAATATTTATTACAATACACATCGGATATTAGATAAGTTTGTATACCTAGTCCATGGTAAAGTTTACTCAATGAGTTAAATTTGCAAAAATATGTAGTAATAGAATTGATAGTATCCTTCACTATGTAATTATTTAAAATGTCTAGAACCCTTTAATTGAAGGGAAGGTTCAAAACAAAACTCACAGATTTTGTTAAGGCAACGTTTCGCTACCACTAGTGGAAGCTTGATCAGACCAGATCAGGAATAGAAGAGTTATAAAGAAAAAAAGACAATTTATAACTCTTCTATTCCTAATCTGGCCTGATAAAGCTTTTACTACTGGTAGCGAAATGTTGCCCTAACAGGTCCTGAGACCTTGTTTTGATCCTTTCCTTAATTTAAAAGATCCACACGTGCTCCACTATCTGGATATGTAAATAAAATATCTAGTCACTAACCGTCGTTGGCAATAAGAAACCTATTCGATGATATATGAGCATACATCTGCAAGTTAAAAAATAAATGTAATATTGATAATTTTAAAGTGGGGTGTTTGTACCGCCATGTGGCTAGCAAAATACGTTGGTAGCACTACCATTTCCCCATTAAAAAATTTAGTAGTTTTGGCAATTTGTAGCAACCAACGTACTTTACACCATCTCAATTGAAACCTGCCAACGTATTTTGAACCAGTACATGGTGTTAAAAGTTTATTGTTTTCCATTATAACTTATTTTCTTAAAAGTAGACATAACGACATTTGAAAGCAATTATTGCATTGCTTGATATGAATCAACAAATTTAAGGAATCTGACCCATTTCTGGTAACCAAAGAATGTAGTGGCTCTGGCGACGGTACCACTGGCTTCAATTTCACTTGCCACTGGCGCTAGAAAATCTAGGGACTGCGTATTTAAACTTTAATGTCTTTCAATGCGGACCCACAACATCATTGGTCCAATACCAACAATTTTCTGTGAACTGTAATCAATTGCCAGGTTATAATTGAATGCAGCTCTATAAGGTTTAAACCCAATATTTCTACGTTGTTGATTTTAAGTCCATCGATTCCTTTCAACTTTATTTTGGGTTTTAAGTTGGTCTCTGTTTGACTTGCTTGCACATATCTTTGACCTACAGCATTTCTATTTCTTCGTCTTAAGTTAAGTACATGTAATTGGTGACATTTAAAAAATTAAAATTGAAGTGAAAATAAAAAATAAGTTCCTTAGTGTTTCTATACATTAATATATATTGAACTTTTAACATAAAGCGTGGTTGCGATGAACTAACTGCAATAAAAAAAACTCACCCGACAAACTCAAAATATGGCGGTGCGCGAATTGCCAACACGGGTTAGTTTTCTAAAATTCATTTTATGTATAAGATTATTATGAAGAACTGCTTATTTAAATGGCGTTCAGAATAGTTCAGCCATGAAATTTTATTTATTTAGTTTCTATATTTTACAGATTCTTAAGTTTGGGATAATTCTTCAAAACATATCATTTGAAAATTTAAAGGTTTTATTAAAAATAATAATTTAAAGATGTTCAATATAAATTAAAGTAAATTGCTTTTAATAGTTATATTAATTTTTATTTCATTTTCTGTAAAACGAAAAAGAAAACATCAACATGTGCTATGCTATCGAAACACGTGTGTTAATTAATGCCATAATTTGTAATAACTTTTAAATTACTATTAAGTATACTTTTTCACTTAATTATACACACCTACTTATTTTAAATTAATTATTTTTTCATATTTTTATTAATTTTAATTACTTGACATAATTTTTTTATCTCAAATTTTATTAGTATTCCTAATAGAGAAATTTTACGCCACTTAATTTAGTAACACTAAACGTTATCCTTTATACTGCGGTTGCGCAGTAACATACAATTAACGGGAAACAATGGTAGAGAGATTTTACCACAGTATACATCTACGAATGCACTTTATATAAAGACGTGGAAAAATTTGGAATTAAATTTTATTAGCGCAAAATGGTTAAACTTAAATTCAAGGCAAAGTTTAAATACTGTGATTTTTTGCACAAATTGTTCTGAGATAACAACTAACCAGTAAGAAACAAGAATTACAAGTGATAAATTACTTGACTACATAAAAACACAAATGTAGGTTACAGCAAGGTTACAGAAGTAAACAGTGGCGGCAACTAAAGCAAAGTATTGTTAGAACTTAGATCGATCGGTTGTGTTAAGAATAAGTAATGTGAAAAAGCAGAACTTGTTTGGATTTCATGAGAATGACTGTAAATCTAGATTCCAAGTATTTAAAACATACATTTTTTAGCTTTTGAAATGTTACACCTCTGGCAGTAACCTTCACTACATTACATTAACGAATTTGACAAATGCGCTGTAACTTGCGCGAATTAATTTTAGTAGAAAATCAAGTGCAATTACTGCATTCGTAGATGAATACAGTAATTTATATTGGCACGATTAATGTTTTCCGTTAATTTTGTTACTGCGCAGCCGCAGTATAAAGGATAACGTTTAGCGTCACTAAATTAAGTGGCGTAAAACCTCTATTCATATGTAAATTTTATCACGAACTTAAAATTGTCAAACTATTCCTAAACATATGCACGATTTACAAATTCTTATGTATTTTAGGCGTTTTTTTTTAATTTCATAACATTCATTCAATTGACTTCTCTGTGTTAATTTTATTAATAATCAAAGGTCAGATGCGTTGATTCTAGGTTAAGATTATTACATTTTACCTGCAGAAATTTAATTAAAATGTTTGACTGCCGCCGATGATTTACTTGCATGCAACTGTCGCAGGCATATTTTAATATATTTATTTCTAAACGTAACGTTTCGCAATTATATTGCTTCTTCAAGTACAACTATAAGTATATGAATAAAATTAAAATCTAAAATAAAATACATGTTATAACAGGATAAGTAAAAGAAATACGCACCTGCAATTCAATGTAATTGTATATTTTTTATCATATGCTTCATCATAATTTTCAAATAAATATGAAGAATTGTTAGTGGAGGTTTAATGTGTTCATATATCATAATGTAATTATGATATGTAACTATATATAACTATGTAGGAATATCAATTGCCGTTACAGTTAACTGTTGGCATTTCTTAGTTTATACTATTGTTTACGGGTTCTTTATACACGAGATGTCGTTAAGACACATATTTCAGTTAGGAGTTATGATCAGTTTTAGAGTTAGACATTGTGAAAATTGGTACTTGTGGTATATACTCGTTGGGAGTTATGACAAAGTGGGGTTGTTATGAAAAGAACCTACTTTGGAGTTGTGAAATTTAAACAATTCCACAAAACCAAACTAAGCTGCAAAAGATACATAAAAATTTTCACATGATTGAAGGACAGTTTTGATTACAAACGTTTTTCATCGATCATGCAGTTGTCGTTCTGTAAAGATGATAGTGATTTTTTAATTAAATTAAAATAACTTATACAGGTTATCCGTTTAAACAGTTTTTAAACAGATGAAAAACATCTATAAAGATAACAGATTAATTTAACATTTGTACCGGAGAAAGATCTAAGTGTACAGGGTATGTCAGGTTGCCCCTTTTTGTATGTTTTATAGCGTTTCTCTCTTATAAGAGGTTCTTGCAATACTTGGCTACTTTTTCATGAAACAAAAGATGCAATTTCTTCTAGCCCTCTTAGTATTTGAATTGCAATGTGGTGAAAATGGTCACTTTGAAGAACACTTTCTATCTCGACTATGCAAATATTTATATGTAAAGTAAAATCTGGATCTCTAGATTTTCTTATGTAGAGTCTAGTGGTATATTTGCTTTCTTTTTAAACACAACCGTTTTTTAGCAATTGACCATAGTTGTTTTTAATAGGGTACTATATATATATTTTTCTAAAATCAAATCCATTTCTTAATAAGTATTCCAAAAATACTATATTGTCGGTATTTTTAATTTCTCAATATGTAGTAGGTTGTGATGGATTGTATTTTTAATAGTAGGTAACCATAATAATATTTTGACGTAGGTATAAGTAAGTTTCTTCTAAAATTTAGATAGGTATACTTTAATTTAATCTTTCTAGGTGAAGGTGGGATTCACAAAAACAATCCAGTTGATTGTAATTGCCCAACATTGTGTCAGCAACCAACTGAGTTGTTTTTGTACATTCTTCCTCCACCTGGAAAAACTATATTAGACTATATCTATCATTGTTTAAAACGTTATAATAATAAGTAAAATGTGTGTCTAACGACATCTCGTATATAACATGGACACGTAAGAATAGTGCAAAACTAAGAAAATGCCAACAGTTAACTGTAACGACTTGTGAGTGTAAAGTGCATAGCGTTATCTAAGCGATAACTTTAAATGCTTGAAACACGCGTGTGTCGATAAAGCCAAGTATTTCTTGTACAGTAGCATACACGCAGCAAAAGAACACATGATGCAGCATTTTGTTCTTATTATGAGAGGTGTATACTTAAGTGCGGTATACAATTGTACAACAGCTGTTATAATAATAGTTGTAACATGATTATGCAAAATAGATTTCAAAATAGCAATTAATATGATATTAATGCTTGTTTTATTTTGAGAAACGAAACGCGGATGAAACCGCACTTAATATATAAGTTTTTCTAAATTTGGATTTGTTTAATATCTACCAGTATATTATATAAATTTAACTAATATTATATAGATATCCAGATATACCTTAGCAAGATAAAGACCAATTTCTAACGACATACTTGTCATATTGCGTTATAGTTACTTTTATTTAAAAATAATCCATCGCAGCCTATTTTTAGAAATTGTTGAATTGTAACGTTATTTGTCAAAATAAATACAGATAATGGAAAGCTTATGGAGAAGCTAATTCGATTTTATATATACTGTCCTATTTAACAAAATAGAACTTTGGTCAATAACTAAAAAAACGGTTGTGTTTCGAAAAAATCAACCAGACCACTGGATTCTACGTAAGAAAATGTATAAGAACATATTTTTACCTTACATGTAAATATTTACATAGTCGAAATATAACGGATCCTCCAAAGTGACCATTTTCAATTCCAATTCCTGTAGCTCAAAGAGTAAGAAAGCTAGAAAAATGTATTTATTGCATCACTACTTATAACCCTCAAAAAATACATGAAAAGGACGTCCCTTATTTAATGTGAGGTAATAATGAGGTTTTTAAACAAAACATCAAGAATTGCACAAAGATTTGAATACATGTTTCAGCACCTAAGTTGTTATAGTTTCTGTATTTGCTTTTTTGACTTTTGAAACGTTTTAAAAATGTCTTGTTGTTGAATGAGCATATAGAAAACAATGTGTGGGGTTGACATCGCAACCCCATTCTAACTAACGTATTATGTACGTAGTAAACGCGGAAACAATAACAAACAATTGCAAGTAAGTAAACGCCACAATTTGTTTTCTCCAATTCAAATTTAAAAAATGTCATTCACTATATTTTTGCGCCTTGACGTGCTTGTTTACAGTGTCAACGTTCCAAAGTCACACGACACGTCTAGGCACCCTTCCGAACAATAACAAACCCAACCGTACGCTTCGAACACATACACAACGAAGTTGAACCTTAATGCTTTGCCGAACTGTCGAACTGTGGAACCGAACTGAACTCAAACTTAAACTCTATTGTGTTGTTGTACCTACTTTGTTTTATACATGCGAAGTAGGTTAGTGTGCTTAATAAGCAAGACCGTTAAGTTGTTGAGTTTGCATTTGCTTACTTGCAATTGTTTGTTATTGTTTCCACGTTTACTACATACGTAATACGGGAAGTTGAATTAGTTAGAATGGGGTTGCGATGTCAACCCCACAAATGCAAATTATTTATTAGTGCACTAATATTGGAGGTAAAATTGAAACTCTGTATATATTTCTCCTCCTACATATTAATGTCAGAAAATACACTTAAAAGCGATCCAAAAAAATTTTGGAATTTTGCTAACTCAAAAAAGAAACAAATTAGAATACCTGGAAGTATGATATACAAAGGACTTTTGTTAACAACACTTCAAAATATTGTAAATGCATTTGGTGATTATTTTTCTCTGGTGTTTAGCGATTACGACTACTATGAACATGATTGCAATGTAGATAGAAGAGTGTAATTTCTGCGGTAATAAATGCTATTCATCCATCACTATTTCAGAAGTTAAATAAGTATTAAATTGGCATGGTTTTGCATTCACTCAAGATCTGCGACAATGACATTGTAAAAGCAGGGAAAAAGTTTAAAAGGTAATTAAGTGAGCTGTATTGAAAGTTTTTGTTACTATTACGACACATTTATAACTTAATTTTAGAACGTTCAGCGTATCCCAAAATGTGGAAAATGTCGAGAATTTGCCATGTCTTTAAGAATGGTATTTTAACTAATGTTGTATACACTCATGTAAATAACTTTATATCTAACATGGTTTTGTCAAAAAAAAATCAACCACAACTAATTTAGTTGAATTTACATTTACTCTCGGGTGCGTGGTAATAAAAAACAAATTCATGTGGTATATAGAGATCTAAAAAGCATTTGACAAAAAGTACATCATTCATTGTATTTTGTTAAAGTAATTACAAAATCATGGAATTTGCGACCAATTAGTTTTGTTATTTTAGTCTATTTTAATGAATAGAAGTCAATATGTAACGTATAGCGATTATGGTTCTAAAGAGTTTTATTGCAATAGCGGGTAGTTCAAGGATCCAATTTAGGACCACTCTTCTTTATTGTGTTTTTAAATGAAATTTGTGAATATGTTAACTGTCAAAATTACGTCTATGCTGATAATCTAAAAATTGTAAAAGTGATTGATTCTTATGAAAAGCAAGATTTTAAATAGTTGTGTTTAGGTGCGTGTTCTTGGTGTTATTGTAGACAGTGAGTTATGTTTTTTACCCCATATTACTTACATTCTAAATATGAAATGTATAGACTTTATCAAACGCAACACAACGGACTCCATCAATTAGCTTTTGTTTTATGCTATTGTAAGATCAAAATTGAAATACTGCTATGTTGTTTGGAATTCTACACAAATAACTTATATTTCGATAATGTAATGGTAATGTTTCACTCAAATTTTTGTAAATACTTATTTTATAAGATACATAATAGATATCCAGTAATCCATTGTAATCAAATACAACTATTAAATGCGGTTAATGAAAAATCTTTATTATGTCGAAAAAATGTAGCATATATAATATTTATGCAGAAAGTAGTTAATGGGTGTTTATTTACTTAACAATATAAGACTGGTTGTACCAAGAATTGGCAGTAGGAAATCTGCTACATTTTATTATTTAATTCCAAATATTTTTCATCATTACAATTCTTCACTTTTAAACTGCTTCAAACTGTATAACAGACTTAATTTTTGCTTTGATATTTACAATGTTGATTTTAGTAGACGTGTAATTTGAGATCAATTATTATTATAACCCGTAATTCAAAAAATTTTTCATCAAAGTGGACCATGAAAAAATTCACTTACGTTCTACTCTAAATGCATAAAACTGGATGTGTTAAAATTAAATGTCAGAATTGACAAATGTACAAGCTAAGCTACGATATACCTGTTAAAACATGCTTTATCGTTCAAGGCAAAGTTTGATATAACATTTTCGATTCACTCGTTATTTTTGCGTAATTTCACAGAGCTGTTAATTACTTTATTTATTATTTAGTACGTTGATATACATTTCTATTCCTTATTTCTTTTTATGTTAATTGATAGAACTCTCATGTTCCTGTATGGACTATTTGTCTGTTGTACAAAATATGTTCATTTACTTATTTATTCATTAATTTATTTATTTATAATATGCTATAATATTGGTAAATAGTCGCGGTCAATGAAGTCATTCAACAAGCAGTCAGTAGTCAGTCAGTTGCCCCCATACATTCCATGTTCTCATTTACCATTATTTCCAAAGTTAATATTTGTATGACATATTTGTTTTCACTTTTCATTAGGTAGGCACCCTGTTTTTTACACTTTAGATTATATTCTTTTAAAATGTTATTTACGCATAAGTCAAAAACATTACGAAATTTATTTAGGAAATTTGCCGTACTTTCAGAAATATTGGAAAGTAAACATCGAAAGGCTGAAAATAATTTATTGTGTTATACTAAGCTTATCAGAATTTTGCAGTAACATCTAAACACTGTTGTTAATTGAGAGACTGTACATTTTACCTATTACTTCAATTTCATTACGCAATTACTGCTTCTCTTAATTGCGCCTATATAGTTTCTGCCTCACGTTTCTCTTGAGATATCGTCAAATTTATAACACTTTAGTGTAAGGAATTTCAATCAAACCTTTGCCGCGTTCTACAAAAATAAAAATTCGTTGCATTTATATTGCAATATTTAAGCAATTTATTAACTAATGTATCTTGTTAAAAAAAACAAAATACGAGTTTATAACAGTTTTCTGAAATTAGAACTGTTAAATAATAAGTATGGAAAAAAACTATACAACAACAAGAATTGGTTTACAATTCGGCTATAAAACACATTCTGGATTATTATTAAATAATTTAACAACAAAAAATCAACATTTTGTTTGACAGTGCGGTTTAATAAGAATTTTTAAAAAATGGACCACAAAAATAGCGTTTTTCGAAAAGAATTACTCCTAAGGGAAGCGTTACATGACCAAACTCGTTAAATTCAAATTCCTTTTAGCTCATTTCTGATATTAGCCTCATAAACTTCTACAAACAAACTTTTAAAACTTAAATTGGAATTTGTTTGTTGTAATTACATAAACTAATTTAGTAACCTAGTGTCGAGTTCAACGTATGTGTGTATGCAAGTTGCTTGCATCATTTCAGGTAATTAGTAACAGGTTTTGAGGTACTTTAATTAATTTAAAAGTTTTTATTGCAACTACAATTTCTTTAACTATATTTATGATCTTTTTAGTGTTTTGGCAATAAAATGCAACGGTTTTACGTATTCAACTTATCATGTTCAAGATAATAAAAGGATTTGGCATTGTGTTTAGTTTGCACCGGTTTACAACTTTACAATTCCTGGCAATGGTGGATGAATAATGAATTTTGTAGCATAAAGTATCGTCAACATCTGCGTCATGTGGTTTAAATTTCGAAAACGTTATTCTTCTCTTTCATCATAGATACATGTATGATTTAGAAATGTTAGTTAAGCTGTCGCATATGTTACCCAACCTTTCTTGTATTATACAAATGCTTCTTAAATACCATTCTAATAGCATTCCCCAGTTTAACTCCATTTTTATTGTGTTTTGGCAATTTTACAAATGTCTTTTTCTTTCTAAATTAATCTTAAAGTTTGGGAATTTAGAGAATAAAAACAATTTTAATTTTTGCCCTACGTGTGAAATATTATCTAATTATATTAAATATATCATGTTAATATATAATGATATCGTACTTCTGATATAAACAAGATCTTAGATTTTAGAAAAATAAATAATAAGAATTATTTCAATATGATTTTTAAATTTTTTTCTTAATTAATTTTATATTAGTTTTCACTACGTATTTAACTAGTATGCGTGCATTTTAGTATAACAATTTTATCACTGGGAAACAAGTGCAGCTAAATTTGAAAATTTGAAATTCGGTTAAAATCGTTTTAATTATAAAAAATTTAATACATTTGTTGGTATACGTATCTACTATTTAGATATTCTAAGCAATATTCAACATTATTAGAAATGCTTTCAAATAGAGGTACATAGGAGGGTTAATCTTTTGATTAGAATGCTAATAGCCAAAATTGGTAATGTTGAAACTTGTTTGTTTGCCTATATGTTTCTATCTAATATTTGCGTTGCTCTAATAAACCAAGAAAACATCTTGTTTAATCCAAAACGTAGTTTCTGAGTAATTAACAGTTATAATGTAGGAAATAAAACATTTACTTTAATTATTTTCGCCCCCCCGTTTTCTTAGGACCGGAATTAAAATAATGTTACACAAGTACAGTTTGCAATTTTTAAATTTGTTATATTGATTTTGTTTGCACAAAATATCCATATCAGCTTATTGGCAGCAAAATAAATAATCAACATTAACGCTGTTTTTAATCGAACGAAATTCAATACATCGCAGTTTTTGCGGTTTTGACTGTAATTAACAGAAAATTAGTGTAACTGTTTCAATTAAAAAAAAGCTTTTGAAATATTATTTTGTAATTGTTAATTTATTGAATTATAAGAGAAATGTAGTTGTATGAAATATTTATTAACACTGGTAGAGTTATTAAATCCTTCTTTTAGGAGATATATTGTAGCAACATTTGAATACTAAATAGGTAAGTTTTATTGTATATTTGTCTATATCTCTAAAAGAAGGATTAAATAACTCTACCAGTGTTAATAAAAATATTGGAGAAATTAATCACTTAACGAAATATTTTATTAAAACTATTCCTACGGTAAATTTTGTTAATTAAATTTATATAAATAGTAGTTTATGTAACAAGTCCCGAAAGTGATCTTTTACTGGACGAGTGGCAGTAAACACTTTTGGGACGTATTACGTACAATATTTTTTAAACTGGCATTGTTGTTCTATAAATTTCATTTATTCAGTTAATATTTTTATAACAAGAACTTCTTATTAACTAATTTTAACATTTTTTTTTAACAATCGTTAATTTTTGGATTACAAATAATATAAACATAATTTTTAAATGAACATTACTGTGTTTGAGCTACCTGTTTTTTGAATTTTGTTAGCTATATCTATCTTATTCTGAACTGAATCTCAATGTAGCCTTCGGCAACTTGAGATAAACTCCAACCACCATGTCGTTTTAAGTTTATGATGTCAGCACCTCCGTTAGCTAGCAAAGTCGCCGAACTACGCCTAAAGCAATTTTCTGTGTATTCCTTTGGGTTTGGCAATCTCAAAATGTAGTTATTTTGGAGGAAGCATTACCTACAGTATGTATGCCTACAGGTTGTTTATTACATTTTCCTTTATATACTTCTTATACAAATTTAGCTCTTTTTCCCCATTAATAATAAATGATCTTGATTTGTTTGTTTTGGTGTTTGAAATTTTAACCAAAGAATAGTTTGTTTGTCTTCTATGTCGTCAATTAATATATTAGTGATTTCTTCCCGTCGACATGCACCAGTATAAACCATAATCAACAACACTTTGGTGATTAGATATTGTTCGTCTGAAGCTTCTACTAAAAAATTATCGATATCCTCTTTGTTAAGTACTCTAGACTTCTTTGCTTTATACCTTAAGGATTTTTTCTTCATAAACGCCGTTAATTTAAAAATATTTGCTTATGTCGATATTTCTTCTGGTACGTAGCATGGCCTTCAGCATCGAATATAAACTCCACAACGAAGAAGATTTCAGCGTTTCTGATTTTCTGACAAATATGCCAATAACACATCCTCACAAATGCTTATTACCTTCTTTTCCAGGCACCACTTTTCAAAAATTTGGTATGTTGTTCATATTCTGGCCGGTTTTAAAAAAAGTATTTATGTCATTTTCATCTGAAAAGTTTACTGCTTATCAAATCAATAATTTTGATTTAATCAATTAAATTCTTAATAACATAAAACAAAAACTGAAAATAATAATTAAAATATTTTTGTTATGCCATTTAGAAGTAAAGAAAGTTGTGTTGCCGTTTTACACTTAAATTAGAAATTAACAAATCAAAATGTTATGAAACATCACAACAACACCATCAATTTTAATTCAATGTTGACTCTCTCAAAGTTTGTAAAAACCATAGAAACAAAGTTGTTATTAAAAATGTTAATTTAGTATGTAAAACAAATAACTTAAAATATAAAACTTTATTTAATTTAATAAAACATTATATTTTAATCGGTTCTTCGAGTTGTTATATAAATCCGAAGAAAACTACGAAGCGAACTGGGAGCCTTTATCATATCGACGGAAGGCACCGTTTTCATCGAGCCGGATTTCCAGATACCTCAAAATATCTCACACTAAGATCACAATGGTTTTCCTACACTCTAACACGTGACTGTTTGGAAGATTAAGTTCCAGCTACTTGGAAACTCCAAATCACCTGATATCCTGCACATATTCTCCAAGTCATATTCCCATCAGGAAAGATTCCACTAAGTGGTTGCTTGTTGTATAAAAACTATACGAAAGGGATAGTAAACTAATTTGTTTACGTAAAGTGTGCAAAACCCTCAAATAGTAAAAAATACGTCTCGCCCTGTTATTTTTTAATTTCAATAATTTAGATTTTTGTTGCTAATATGGATTTCAAAAAATTAAAAACTACTCGCACAAGGGTTAAAAGCAAAATAACTCACATTCAGAATTGAGTGCAGACGTGTCAAAATATGACTTTAGACCTTCACCTTTATGTAGAAAAGAAAAATTAGAATCTGCATTTTTGAATACGAATGTACTCAAGACGAAATAGATTCATACTTAATAGAATTTGATGATAATTCAGAACTAGATCGTGAAAAAATTGAAAATCAATATTTTACAACATTATCTCTTATTGAAAAATGTATAAATAAATTAACCGATCCAAATGTTAATCTCTTTCAAAACAATGATATAATTGGAAATAGCTCACATCTACGCAATTCGAATATAAAATTGCCACAAATTAATATTCCAAACTTTTCAGGAAATTTGCACGAATGGAAACGCTTTTTAGATCTCTTTGAGGCGTTGACAAATAATCAATTTACAGTTCGCAAAAGTGAAACGTTTTTTTATTTGCAAACATTGGTAAAAGGTAAAGCTCTTAGTTTAATTGAATTATTGCAATTGACTCATGATAATTTCTCTACATCTTTTTCATTTTTTAGGAGAAGGTATGAAAACAAAAATAAGATTGTTAATTCTCACTTTAAAAATATTTCTTGTATAACAAAATGTAATTCACAAAATTTGAGAGATTTGGTTACAACTTGTAAAAAAAACTAAAAATATGAAGCTCTCTGATACATGCATTTTTGAATCATTATCTATTTTCTTGGTTCTAAGAAATTATTTGAGGAAGGTCGTATTTAACAACATTGTCAAATTTAACAGAATTTTTTAATTTCTCAAAAATATTTTGTTGTTTTAGAAAACATCTCAGGGAATAAAAAAAAAAAAAACAAAAAAGCTAAAAAAGTAGCAAAATCCCACAAAAGTGAAAATCGGACACTCCTGCTTTTTTGGTAATTTTTTTTAAAGAATTTAAGAGAATTTATGGTTATGGAAAATCAAAGAAAAAAAATCAAAAAAATAAAAAATTAAAAAAAGTAACAAAGACAACAAAGCCAAAAAACACAAACAGAAAGGAGAAAGTTTAATTCAACCTCAATTTGTTTTAAAAAAACAAACAAAAAAAACAAAAAAAAAAAAATAGTAAGTGGATAACTCAAAAAAACAAAAAACTTCACTTTTTCCCCAAAAAAAAAAAACAACCTACTAAAAAAAAAAAAAAAAAAGTTTTTCTCGCAGATTAAAAAAAAAAACAAATTTTTTGCAAAAAAAAAAAAAACCACTCAAAAAAACCCCCCAAGCCCTTTCCACCTTAAACAAAAAAAAAAAACGGACCCCCAATTTTTAAGCAAATCAGGAACCTTCTGAAAACTCATCAAGTTTTTGCTCCCTCTACAAAAAATTCTTTCTTGCCATTGCCCAAAGAATTTTTTTTTTTGCGCAAAAAAAACCTTACCAAGCAAAGTTTTTTATAGGAAAAGGGAGGCAGGATTTGTTTTCCCCTTAAAATTTTGTTTATTTTTTTGGTTAAACCTCCCAAAAAAAGACTTTCAAAATTTCCTGAATTTCTCAAAAACAACATTCTCAAATAAAATGGTGAACATGTACATACACCCAAACATAGATCCTTCTAAAAGATTCAAAGTTCGTTGTAAAATACTAAAGCAAATAACTTACAAACTCTCTTGAACAAAAATACATTCTGACAAATTTAAAATCCCAGATAGGATCAAGATGAATTTAGCTGATCCTGGTTTTAATCCTTTGAGTTTTGGATTGTTTATTAGGGGAAGATTTTATATATAATATAAATAGTTATAGTGAAGTAAGTTTTTGTCTTTTTTTGTTTTGTACGATTCCCGGTTGGGTTGGATTGGAAAGGGTACCGTTAAATAAAAATTTAAATTTAACATTTTATTTTAATATCATCTTTCAAATAAAAATAACAAATGAAATGGTTGGGTGAGAAAAAAAATCATAAATTAATGTTGTTTAGAAAAGAAAAATAATCACCCACTCTTTTTTTTTATTTTAAAAATTTGAGAAATTTAACTACTACCTTGATTTTTCAAAATGGTCATTATCAAGGAGTTATTTTTTTAAAATAAAAAAAAATAACAATCAAAACTCTCTATTTCTTTTTCTCAAAAATTTTTTTTTAAAAAATTCCTCTATCTTCAAAAAAAAAAAAAATCCATCCCTGTAATTGGGGCATGATAGGTCCGGCTATCTATCCCTTACAAAAAATAAGAAAAAAAATAAATCTTCTTTTTTTTATTTGTAATTAAAAAGGAAAGAAAGCCAACCAAATAAATTGTGTTTTTTTTTTTAAAAATAAAAAAAAAAAAATAATTTTTTTTAAAAAATGTTACTTTAATAGCTATTTATTTTATATGTGTTTTAGCAGGCAGATTATCCACGCAAGAATTTTTAATCGCGAGAAAGAAGTTCGAGCGTTTAATTTTCTTAAGGGGTAATATGCCACTAAAACACGAATGCAATACAAGATTTTATCCACAATCAAACCAATTTAATTGAAAATAAGTAATCTGACAGTTCTAAAATTTCAATGTAATAGCAAATATTAGAAAATTTTGTGAAACTTTGGGCGGCTTTGCATTATTAGTTGCTAGGATGCTTGTTTATTAAAACAATATTTGTGAAAAAATTAGAAATCGTTTGTGTGCGTCGTTTTGAAAAATGTCAGAAAGTGATTCTTTACCGGTAGAAATTAAAGCAGAAGCTGAAGAAGTAACCCTGCAACTGTTGCCGGCCAAATCTAAAGATGCATACATAAAAGAATTTGCTACCTTTAATGAATGGAGAGAGAAAAGAGGTGCAAACATCATAAACGAGGACGTCCTGTTGGCTTATTTTTAAATGTAAGAAGCAAGTTTGCCTCCTCGTCGATGTGGACGAAATATTCAATGTTAAGAGCAACTTTGAATGTGCATAGAAATATTGACATATCAAAATACGGCAAATTAATTGCTTATCTCAAGAGCCAATCAAAAACTACAAGGCAAAGAAGGCAAAAGTGCTTGAGAGGGGACACATCGAACAATTTTTGAAAACAGCATCTGATGAAAAGTACTTAATGATGAAGGTACAACCAATTTTCTTTTCTTTTGTATTGGTATCTTAATTATTTTAAATATTTCTAGGTTGCTGTCATAATGGGTGTTTGTGGAGGTTTACGATGCAATGAACTGGTAAACTTAAATATTGAACATGTGAAAGATAAAGGATCTTTTATCTACGTGTCCATCCCAGAAACAAAGACCAATATGTCAAGAAGTTTCACTGTATTAGACGAAGGATTCTCTGTTAATGTTATGGAGATATGCAAGAAATACATACGCCTACGTCCTAAAAGTACTATTTCGCAGGGAAGATTTTTTTGCGATATATAAATTCAAAATGCACCGTGCAACCTGTGGGAATTAACACTATTTCCAGAATCCCCTCACAGATTGCTTCTTTCTTAAAACTTCTAGACGCTAAATCCTACACGGGCCATAGTATGCGCCGTTCTTCGGCGACTCTGTTGGCTAATGCTGGTGGTGATATTCTCACTCTTAAGAGGCACGGAGCGTGGAGGTCATCTAGTGTTGTTGAGGGGTATATAGAAGAAAGCGAGTCAAATAAAATCGATATTGCTAGAAAAATTCAAGGAAAATCCAGCACAATGCAAGAGATCTCCGCGATGCAGTCTTCCTCAAACGTGGTTTGTGTAAATGTAAATCCTGATATTGCAAATAAGTTTACTTTTGATGTTAACGTGAATGTTAATATTAATGTTAATAAATAATTACTAAATTTTCTGCAAATTTTTCTTGAATTTTATATATTACAAAACACTAATGTTTTATGGAATATAAAACACTAGTGTTTTATAGGTGTTATAATACGTTTCATAACGGCATAATAATAGCTCTATAATATGGTGATTGTGGATAAAATTTTTTTTTTTTTTTTTTTTTTTTTTTTTTTTTTTTTTTTTTTTTTTTTTTTTTTTTTTTTTTTTTTTTTTTTTTTTTTTTTTTTTTTTTTTTTTTTTTTTTTTTTTTTTTTTTTTTTTTTTTTTTTTTTTTTTTTTTTTTTTTTTTTTTTTTTTTTTTTTTTTTTTTTTTTTTTTTTTTTTTTTTTTTTTTTTTTTTTTTTTTTTTTTTTTTTTTTTTTTTTTTTTTTTTTTTTTTTTTTTTTTTTTTTTTTTTTTTTTTTTTTTTTTTTTTTTTTTTTTTTTTTTTTTTTTTTTTTTTTTTTTTTTTTTTTTTTTTTTTTTTTTTTTTTTTTTTTTTTTTTTTTTTTTTTTTTTTTTTTTTTTTTTTTTTTTTTTTTTTTTTTTTTTTTTTTTTTTTTTTTTTTTTTTTTTTTTTTTTTTTTTTTTTTTTTTTTTTTTTTTTTTTTTTTTTTTTTTTTTTTTTTTTTTTTTTTTTTTTTTTTTTTTTTTTTTTTTTTTTTTTTTTTTTTTTTTTTTTTTTTTTTTTTTTTTTTTTTTTTTTTTTTTTTTTTTTTTTTTTTTTTTTTTTTTTTTTTTTTTTTTTTTTTTTTTTTTTTTTTTTTTTTTTTTTTTTTTTTTTTTTTTTTTTTTTTTTTTTTTTTTTTTTTTTTTTTTTTTTTTTTTTTTTTTTTTTTTTTTTTTTTTTTTTTTTTTTTTTTTTTTTTTTTTTTTTTTTTTTTTTTTTTTTTTTTTTTTTTTTTTTTTTTTTTTTTTTTTTTTTTTTTTTTTTTTTTTTTTTTTTTTTTTTTTTTTTTTTTTTTTTTTTTTTTTTTTTTTTTTTTTTTTTTTTTTTTTTTTTTTTTTTTTTTTTTTTTTTTTTTTTTTTTTTTTTTTTTTTTTTTTTTTTTTTTTTTTTTTTTTTTTTTTTTTTTTTTTTTTTTTTTTTTTTTTTTTTTTTTTTTTTTTTTTTTTTTTTTTTTTTTTTTTTTATTTTAATCTTCCCCCTCCCCTTTTTTCCCTTCTTCTCTTCCTCCTCCCTCTCTTCCTCCCCCCCCCCTCCCCTCCTTAATTCTTTTTTTTCCCTCTTTTCCCCCTTCCCACCATTCTTTTTTTCATTTTCTTTTTCTCTCTTTTTTTTCTTTCTTTTTTTTTTTTTTTTCTCTCTTACCTTCTTCTCTTTTTTTTTTTTTTTTTTTTTTTCTTTTTTTTTTTTTTTTTTTTTTTTTTTTTTTTTTTTTTTTTTTTTTTCTTTTCTTTTTTTTTTTTTTTTTTTTTTTTTTTTTTTCTTTTTTTTTTCTTTTTTTTTATATTTTTTTCTCTCTTTTTTTTTTTTTTTTTTTTTTTTTTTTTTTTTTTTTTTTTTTTTTTTTTCTCATTTTTTTTTTTTTTCTTTTTTTTTTTTTTTATTTTTTTTTTTTTTTTATTCAACTTTTTTAAAAAAAAAAAAAAAAAAAAAAAAAACCACCCCAAAAAAAAAAAAAAAAAAAAAAAACACCCAAAAAAAAACCCCAAAAAAAAAAAAAAAAAAAATCCCCCAACCACCCCAAACCAAAAAAAACCCACCAAAAAAAAAAAAAAAAAAAAAAAACCCCCCCCCCCCAAAAAAAATAAAAAAAAAACTCACTCCATGACTATCATTGGAATCTCAAATATTTTCTCAATCCTAAATTTAAAGTGCAAATGTAAAAAGTTTTTTCTTTCTCCTTTAAAATCCCCGAGAAAAGGAAAATGTCTTCAACTGTCACTCAATTTTTTGAAAAATTTTGGAGTTTAATATTTTCACGTTTCTCGTCATTTTATAGATTGAATAGAACAATGGCTTACGTGTTACACATTTGTTTCAATGCTGCTTATGTGATCACTATTTTGGAGTTAAATTCGTCTCACTCTAATTGTAGAAAAAATTCAAGAACTTTTTTTCAACAAATCTCCAAACTTGTTTCAAAAAATTGTATCAAACAAACAACTTTGTTCTTTAAGACCTTTTCTAGATAATCATGGATTATTACGTGTGGGTAGTAGATTGGAAAATGCAGAAATCTTGTTTGAACTGAAACATTTTCTTCTCTTGCCTCTAACAATCACGTGGTTTTTTCTTCTATTAAAATTTTAAACATATCCGGTTATGCCATGCTGGTCATTGAAATCGTACTTTTCAATGTTAGATTACGGTATTAGCTATTAGACGAACATCACATAAAGCGAATTATTTGTATTACAACAGGTCACGGTTAATTTGCCAAAGACAGAGTGTCTGTCATACGGCCATTTCAAAAGTTGGAGTCGATTTTCTTGGACCGTTTTTTATAAAATCTTCCATCTACGCAAAGTATCTATCATGAAATGTTAGCTATATTCGTATGCAATGGTGACAAAAGCAGTTTACATTGAGCTGGTATCAAGCCTGTCAACTGAGTGTTTTCTAGCCACTCTTAAGAGATTTATACTCAAAGATGAAACCCGTCAGTTATTTATAGTGACAATGCCGCCAATTTCCTGGGTGCAAAATCAGTTAAGGGAACTATACAATCTTTTCCGAAATACTGATATCAATATCTTTATTCAAAATTATCTTTTGCAAAATAAAACTTAATGGACGTTGATTTCCCCCAGATTTCCGCATTGGGAGCACTCTAAGAGGCTGCAATAAAAGTGTCACATACCACATCTCGGGTGTTGTAGGCTCTACTCTAATCACTGTTGAAAATTTCCCACCGTATTAATTCAAATTGAAGCTATCCTCAATTCTAGACCTCTCATTTCTCTTTGAAACAACCCTTCAGAATTTCAAACAGTCACTCCTAGACATTTTCGTACAAAACCAGATTCTCAGCTTATCCCAAAAAAAAAAGATTTCCAACTCAACAGCAAATGAATTATCTTTCATATGTGATTTCTTTGGTGTTGTTATGTGCTGTTGTTTGATAAGGCTGGTAAATTTTTCAGCTTTTTCTTCTAGTTGATCAGTGGTTCTCAAATTGATATTCAAATGATGTTGTTTTGTTGGTCAATTTGAAAGCTTTCCCAATCAGTGGTTTTATTTGTGAGGGGGCTCTAGCTGTCCTTTTATTATCTGTTCACTTAGTGTTATTATAATTACTGAATGATCGGAATCCATGTCAAACCTTTCTTCTACTCCTATGAAGTTGGTGAATACTTTTCTGGTGATAAAGAAGTCTAATAAGTCAGGAATTGTATTGGTGTAAGTTGGCCAATAGGTTGGCTTTCCTGTTGAGTGGTAGTTGCAATTCATCCCTTTAATTGCTTTCCTTAATTGTCTTCCTCTTGGTTGTGGTTAGTCTGGAAACCCCAATCAACATGTTTAAAGTTGAAGTCCCCACCAATGATGAATCTTTCTCCTAAGTGTCTTAGGAGGGTAAGGTAGTCGTATTCTTTTAAGTTATGCCTTGGCGGGCAGTAGATTGCAACCAATTTTTAGTGTTTGCTTTGTTGATTTAATTCGAACCACAGTGAGCTGTGTATCCTCTTGTCGCAGCGACATTCCTCATAATAGTTGAGTGACTCTTTATTATGACTGCACTACCAACCTTGGCTTGATTATCCGGAAGAATGGTGTGATATGTTTTGTATCCTCTTATTTTTAGGTATGATTGATTTGTCATTTGTGTTTCTGATATAACACAGACATCTATGTGTTGGAAATTTAGAAAGACTTCTAGTTCTTGATTTTTATTTAGAATACCATTAGCATTTCAGGCAGCAATTCGTAAATCTTTTTGATCTATAATTTTATTTTGTCTTTGGTATAGCACCAGTGCTTCTGGCTTGTAATCTGTTGAGTCTTGCATTAACTCTGTCTAATGTTTTCTCTGCATAATCTGCTTTATAGATGGTTCATTTGTTGATGTATCTGGCGCTATTGGTTTTTGTTGAGTGACTTGAGCATAAGGCACATTACGTCTGACTGTGTTGGCAACAATTTGTCTTAACTGGGGATTTGGTTTTTTACCTTTAGTGGAATTTTCTCTTCTTTTCTGTAGCTCTTTTGCTATTGTGCACCCTTTGTAATTAGCAGGGTGTGCTTTAGAGCAATTGACACACTTGGCAGGTTTGCTTCTTTCCTTGGTGCATTTTGCAGTTAGATGGTCTCCTGCGCATTTCACGCAGGCTGGGGTTCTTCTGCAGAATCTCCACGTATGGCCGTGTTTTGGCATTTTTGCATTGCGGAATAAGCTTATTATTCCTAACTGCTTCTATTTTAACCTTCATGTAGTTAATGTACTGGATGTCATAGATTTTCTTGACATCTTCTGTTCCTTCAAAGGTCAGTATGTACAATGGTAAAGGAATATGTTTTACCTTATTGTTGACTGTGGTTCTTTTGAGTTTCTGGGTTACATCTAGTATTTTAAATTTCTTTTCCTCGAGTTCCTTGAATACTTCTGTTACTGTTGTTGAAGGGTGTACATTTCTGAGCATTACTTTAATATGCCTAGTGGCTTTGTTCTCATAGGAGTACTATTCAATCACCACTCTTGCTCATTAGGGATGGCAATGCTCTGTACTCTTCGCTAGAGTTAACGTTGACTTTAATCTGGTTGTTACTCATCATATTGGTTTTGTAATCAAAGTTTTCTGAATTTAGGTTATCTTTGACTATTTTATAATCTTTTATATTGCTTAAAATCACCGGTGGTGGTTTAATGACCTTAGGTGTTTTTTTCTGGTTGCTTTTGGGGCTTTCCTCTAATTTTTCTGGCAATTCAGTGGCTGTACGTTTTTTTAAAGTTTTGTGTTTAGTTTTTTGGATCCAGTTAAAAGCCAATCCGTTTCTCTAGCTACGAGAATTTCTTCCTCTTTCGTATTTGTACGATTTCTTTTGGTTGTTACTTCTCTTACATTTGACTGCAAAAGTTTATCGTTTTGTGCCTGTAAAATATTTACCTGCTTTAAGCTGATTAATCTCTGTTCAAGGCCTGCTGTAGCTGCGCTTGCATGAGTGCCATAATCCCTCTCGTTGAACAATAGACTGCTTATACAACTAATTTGATAATATACTATTTTTTTACTGGCACACCTAGACTTTCTCCTGTACCAGTACAATTCAACTCGTTAAGCAGTGGCGTATTTCCTTGCTGCAGTCTTTAAATTATCAAATTTCGCTTGCTTAGTTTCAAACCTTCCTTGGTGCATGGCAGCTATCAAACTCTTTTGAATTTGTATCCATCCTGAAACCTGCAGTAGTACAAACTTTGCACACGAATAACATAATTACCCTTATCACTGATTTACCTTCTGACTGTATACTTTTGCTGGATTTTTACATTCTATCAAATTTTTATATTTGAAACATAATTTAGCCTTCGCAAAATTGAGTGATTTATCAGGTCTCAAGACTGGCGTTTTCATAAGGCTCATTTAAAAAAAAATGATTTGTGTTGATATGTCAAGTACGAACCAACTTTGTACATCAGTTATGCCAAAATTATATCGGATGAAACAAAAATTTGACTTTAGTTAAAGTTAATAGTGAATTTGTTATAAAAAGCCGCTTTACTTTAATTTTAGACTTTAATTTTAAAGTGATTTTTAGTTAAGTCACTTTAATGGCTTGTTATAAAAGCAGCCCTTAGTAGTTTAAAGTAAACTTTAATTTAAAGTCCCTTTAGTCGACTCGCGGACATTATGAAAGTTGCTTATTATTATAGTGGACTTTAACTTTAAAGTAAGATTTTAAAGTCTGTTATGAAAACGGACGTTAATTTATTAATTAACTAAGTTTTAGTCTTTGACACTTCGCAGATTAGCTCAGCATGTTGTTGACAAAAAAAGGTATCGATAGATTCATATCGACACAGTATAAGGAGGAATTCAAACATTATGTTATCGATGATACAAAGAAAAAAAATAATGAAAGCAAACAAAAATTTCCTGAGGCAGTAATACAATGAGGTTTAGTTTTTCAAAAAAGTTGCAAGTCCAAGACAAGTGTGTTTTAATTTATGTGTTCAATTAATGTAATACATACTATGTTAATTAAGTAATTGCAGACAATCCACTCTAATTAAAAATACCTCTTTCATGGTAGAACACCACCTTTGAATAATAATGACATACGTTTTATTACACGGCAACCTTTACTCAGAACAATCTAACAATCAAATTTTTTTCTTTAAAATTGATTTTGATTTATAAATTACTATAGACCAGGTTTTATGGTTTTTCTAAGGTACATCATTTTAAGCTAAACTTGTTTTTAAAAAATTATTTTGTTGTAATAGTCTTTTAGTAAGTGTAAAGATTGTGATAAATTCTAATAACTCGAACTTTTTTTTAATTTTACAGTGTTTTTAATGGATTTCTCTATTGCAATTAAATTGCTAAAATTTTGTACTTAGTCAAAAATGATGTAGTGTATTTTTAACTCATACTATTCCACGTTGTAACTTACTTACTTAAAATTATTTAATTAACTTGTAAATAATTATGGTAAATTTTGAGTGTGCCATAAGTACTTGTGGCTTTAAGACTGACGGTGATCGTGTTATAGTTTTTGCTAAGCCCATCAAAAAACTTCATATACACTGGCATATAAATTTGAGTTTTGTGAAGGAAACATAAATCGTTCTTTTTTACAAAAGGGTTGTGAAAGCTTAAAAATGTTGGATGCTGCGTTAAATTCCATCATGCAAAATCACGTGCATTAAGCCGCTATATTACTCAATGCGTTCGCCGTTCCAATTATAATGCACATTTTCGAAAGCAGTTAATGTTCAGTAAGTTGCGCAGTTATAACACCAAATTATTAGCCGTTCCAAATTGCTTTTTGTACAATTTTTTGTTTTGTTGCAAATAATCGGCTCTTTCATTTTTTACTTTATTGAAACGTGCATTCCTGCACTGTATGATGTAACAAAATTCTTACTTGACGCTTTTAATAAAACATACACTAAACGTCTGTACTCAAATTTTGATTTTAGATCTAAATATAACTAGTGAGATGCACCTCTTTGTATGTTAGCAGGTGAAATGCGCACGTTTATTTATGTCACGTTCACAGAACATTTTGAAACCTACACCTTACTATCAATTTAACTATTACAACACATATAAAATATATTTCTTATCTAGAATTTCACAAAAATACCCAAATTCGATCACGTGCTTCGCTAAACGACTAAATGATATTTTCCTTAAGTCTTCAAGAATTTCAATTTTTATTTTGCTTACAAATTTATTTCTATATCATGTATGCTTATTTGATATTAACGTTTAAGCTAATTAATAAACGTTTAAAAGCCTGAATGATGAAAATACATGTGAGATAAATATCGAAAGCTTTTAACAGTAACATAACGCCAGCGTATGTTTACGTGCATTAATGCATAAATTATATATGACGTTAAGCATCACTTAAGATTAAAATTTGTACTTCCTTAATGCGTGATGTACGCTACTAATGTTTCAAAATTTCCTTTGCAATCATTAAAACAATTATATGAAAACTTTATTGGATTACCAACTAAGTTACCGATAAAAATGTCTACGTTGTTGGTAATTGACAAAGGAAGAAATTGTTTCTACTTAAGTGAATAAAAGAATTTTCGACATTATCAAAGTTCGGTTTAGTACGAAAACATATAGCTAAGATATTTGAGTTCATTTATTTCAAAACTTGTAGAAGCCATCACCTGTCTCTACTGTCAACTATGACGTTTGTTCCTTAATTGTATTTTCTCGAAATAAGACTACGTGCTGCGTTTCTCTCATCTATTTGCAATTGAAGCGTACGTGATAGACTAGAATAATCTTCTTTCCTGCGTGTAACTACTTTTTTATCTGAAAAACCGCTATGGATTCACTTCGGTTAACGCACAAGCACGTTCCTTCGTGACGCGTTTTTATATATGGAATATTCCACCCACGTATTTGCTTCTTGATTTAGAACTTAGAAGGTACTTCATATCCGACGTATTTTGGACTTCCTACCTATTTTAAACCTGTCGTGCACTGTTACATTTAACCGCAAAAAGAAACAATGAACAACTGTTATATTTTTAAATAAAATTTAAACTTTTCGAATTTTATATGGAACACGAGAATGAGATACAAAAACTCTTTATTTGTTTTTATAATGTAAATATATTAGAATATACGTAGGGGAATTTTAATTTGGAATTTCATGAAATGCTGTAATAAAAAATAAACAATTTTGTATAATTTCAATACGATAAATAACGCTTATACAAGGTAATTGATTAAAATACCACAAATTTAAATTACGTGATGTGCTTTAGATAGCAATTTCGATTAACATTTTAAAAGTTAAATAAATGTATCAAAGGAATGTTTTTTAATTATTTAGAGCTTTGTCATTAAGTTATAACAAACAACGCAAATAATGATAAATTGTGTTTATTCAGAACTAATACTGTAGGTACTTGAGAGGTACATAAAATAAAGAAATCTGATTAACTTAGTTCTACTACGCTATAAAAAGTACGTCTGCTTTGGCTTTTCAATGTTGGTTTTATAATTTTCTTTCAAGTGCATCAAAAAGTAGTCGAAATTTATAAAAATTTGAAATGCACTTTTCAGATTCATTTTGAGAGATAGTTGAAAGCACGAGTATACATGTTAATAATAATAATAATAATGTTTATTTGAACTTTACATTTTCGACAGATTGTTTGTACAGTCATTATAATAAATATTACATTAATATATAGAATACAGAATATACATTTAGATATACACCACACCAACAGACATACTACGTACATTAAGTCTTCAAAGTCGTTAAAAAAAAATTGTTAATGCTGTAAATCGCTTTTAATAATACAGCCTTAATTACTATCTTAAATTGATCAACAGGTAAGGTTTTGACTGTTAAAGTCTGTCCAGAAACAAAGCGAAGTAATAAATTAAAATGTATATTTTACATATAAATATGAAAATAAAAGATTTAAAACTAGTTTTAGGATATACCGCTTCCATACTATAGTGTTACAACGTAAGTTATTTATGAATAGCTCCTAATCAGTTAACAATGGGACGTACCTGTTCTTGAGGTCTAAACTAAAGATCATAGGCGTGTACATGGGTTTTGCAGTTTTGCTGACAAAAATAATTACGATTGCGTTTTTATTAGTAATTTTTAAACATATCATTGTAATTATAAAACACATCGTTTGTTAGAAACCATTTTATAGAGTTTGAAAATTTAAGGTATAATAAAATATAGCAAGAACAAACTAAATTTATAGGAAAATAATAAATATATAATTTTAAAATACAGTTATTCTGAAAATTCATCTGTTTCTTCGGAAGAAGTATGATTTGACCGTATTGAAATTACAATAGGCTCTATAGTAACTTCTATCAAATTGTCAAGTTTCCACATTTTTGTTCCTCTTTCATTACGTGTTCTATACACTTTTCCATTTTTCCGCAGTCACATCACTTAAAGAGTCATTAAAGTTGTCGAACGTCACTTAATTTACACGTGGTATTATTTCTCGCTACTGCACCCTTCACCTGCGCCCATATTAATTCTATAGGGTTTAATTCACAATGGTATGGCGGTAAGCGTAGAACAAAAATATCACGTATCCCCTAAACTTTTGTACTAGACTTAGTAGTTTCCTTTTACCATATCATTTTCGAAAGCAATATTTTTTGAGGAAAGCCATTCCATTATAACGTGTTTTTCCAGAAAGTTGTAGGTAAACGTTCGATTTGTCTGGAATGGTAGCTGGCATTACGGAACCCTTTGGTATTAAATCTAACATTTGTTCAAAATATTCCTCAAAAAACATCCCCATTCATATCCTCGTGGTAATCACCGGTATTTTTCGATTCAAATAGCAGTAAACCTTCCTCTACAAAGCCTTCGTCACTTCCTATGCGTAATAATTAAGCGTCGCCCATTTCCTAAAGGAGGTCTTAAACCTTTAGATAATCCTTTTAAAAAGTTTGTCGTCCACTTATTACATTTTTATCTTGCCACGATTTTTCCCACATTATAACCCTTCCTATGACCTACGTTTTATCAAAATAATAAATTTTTTTGCCTTCTAGAACTTTAAACACTTAGAGAGATCTTCGTAGGTAATTTTCTTCTCTATCAATGAGGCTGATTTCCTATTCATTTTTTCCCATGAAAATTCAATTCGTGCAAAACTTGCTTGCACAACATTGTTCTACTTAAATTGGGTATATCCTCTTCCTCTTTCACAACTTGGGACACAATTTTATTTAATATGAGTATTTCTTTTTGAAAAATAATACAAATGCACTATTCTTCTGATTGTACTTTTCACATATTCGAGTATTTTAAGTTTTTTTCTACCATGAGATAAACTAGGCCACGCACAGAAACTTTGTCTTCACGCAAAAGTCTGAATATTGTTGTTTTTCCAATGCCAATCATATATGAACACATATCAACTCTCTTTTGAACTGTTTTCAACGGATTATGGCATTTCAAATAATTGGTACACATTGAGAACAATAGTTTTTCGTTGGCAGAGAGCGCAGACCTCTTCACGCGTTTCCTTGGAATAAATTCCAGGACTCGATGCCATTCCAATGAAACTCAATAATGAAGCGTAAGTACACCTCTATGATATACCGATATGATATGACAATAATCATTAAGTTAGGCTATCGTCAGTAATTACATACCATATTTCTCCCCTAATTTTATCATTAAGAACACATTAAAATCTATTAAAGTGTCATTCCAAATACATGGTACATACTTTCTAGTGCAATTATTAGTAATTAATTAGTTAAAATTCCTAAAAATGTAATCGATAATGATAAGGTGATTCACTAGTGGTTTTTGGCCAAAACTTTATTTGATAAAAATTTTAAATTGGGTTTTTCATATAAAGTTTTTATCAGGAAAGCTTCATAAAAAGTTACAGGGTGATAAACTTAAAAAAATTAAATTTTTTAGAATACCTCAAAACTGTGACTATAATAAACCGAAATGTTTAGACAAACCCATGTGTCAAATTTCAGTTTATTACAGTCAGTAGTTTATACCATTGCATGGAAGTAGGTAGAAGTCAATTTGAACATTTAATAAGTTGAAATGTGTCAAAATAATTAATTAATGATGAAAGGTTACACATCTTCTACATTTTTAACCTCTTTTCGAAAAAGTATCAATACATCGGTACGCCATTAGAATCTGTTAAAAATGTTGATTTATTACTTCGCTTTGTTTCTGGACAGACTTTAGCGCTAAGCGATAAACATTTTAGGCTTATAGTAATTAAAACCATCTATTGCATGATATCTAGGATAATTTATTTTTATATTTTCTTTATTTATTGTGTATTCATAGTTTCATTTGTTATCTAAATATTCTCGCCGTATTTGGTGCTTGACCCTATCCTATCAAACCGTATAAGACAAGTGACACAAAAAGACTTGGTATGATGTTAATAGTAGGTACATCTAGGGTACGAGTTTTGCTAAGTTTCTAATAGCAAATATATTCTTGCTTAATTTTGCTGCTAAAACGTCGATGTGTTTGTCCATTGCAATTTTGAATCAAAATAGATTCAATATGTAACATGTGATGGATAATAATCTGCAATTGGTCTGTGAATAAAATCATTCCCACTGTCTTGGTTTCATTTAGTTGTAATTTATTACTATTAAACCATTTATATACCTAACATATCTATAAGTGTGATGTCTGAAAACATAGAGTGCTGCTGGATTAACATTAAGATAATTTGAAATCAATCGCTATTGGAATTGTATATAGACCTCATCAATACAGTATACTAATTTTTTAACTGTTAGTTACGTATTGCTATATTATTGCCGATTTAATAATTACTAACGATTATATTTTTACCTAAGAGATTTTAATATTGATTTAATTAAACTAGACAGTTATCAAGACAAACCATTTTTATAGTTTTCTTTAATAATATTACTTTTCATCAAATTATTGGTGAACCAACACGAGTAACAGGTACGTCTCAAACTTTAATAGATCTAATTATCACAAATTACCAATTCCGCACCTATCTCAAAGTGTTGTTAACACATGGTATTTCAGACCAAACTTTCTAATCTCTTTGTAACTTTAAACTAGAGTATGCTCGGTCTTATCCTTTGGTTAAGACTGATAGGTGTTTTAGGAATTTCAATTATGACCATTGCAGAAATGATTTATTGCATGTTCCTTAGCAGAACATTTACGCAATATCCAAAATTAACGAAACAGTTACTTTTCTGAATAATAATATTTTTGATGTTTTAGAATACATGCCCCCGTCGTTACAAAAGAATTACTAAGAAAAATTTACCGTGGGTCTCATATAATATAAGGGCGTTGATTGAAATATTGGTAAAGATAGTCAACCTTACGGGATTATGCGACCCCGAAATTTGTTCTAAACATCAGAGGTCAGTAGTATCGCTTTGTGCTAAGAAAATACGTCAATTGTATTGTAGAATTTACAGAACAGTATTGCCGATAAATGTGAAATAGAAAACTGTAATTTTGCTGATAGTTTATGCTAAGGCACGACATTGTTGCCAATGCATCATGCCGTTGATTGAAATATTGGTGCATTGAGTCAATGTTGACAAACAAACAAAAACATGCGTTCTACAATATACAAGAATTTATTGATTTTTGTCGACGTACTAATTAAATGTGTGTCCTTTGTTATATATTTTTTTTCTATTGTCTGTTAATTGTTCAATGTAATAATATTTATTTGTATCTTTCTTACGTAAGGTTATAACAATGGTTATACCATCATGACAAACACATATATGTACAAAGATTGTATACATACACATGTGAATAAAGTTTATTATTATGAAAAAAAACCTGCAGATTTAAAAGTATTAATTTCGTAAAGAAATCGTTGAAAAACGTTCTCCCAAAAAAAACAATTTCTTTAAATACTTTTGAAAATTCCATACTCATATATTTATTACATTAACATCGTTTATCCGTTGAAAATGTTTTAAAATCTATTAGGCTTACGCAAGTAAATTTCTAAATTTTGGTCATTGAAATTAAAATTTTTTAACATAGAAACGCTATCCCTTTTTATGTTGGAACGAATGTTGAATTTTCTTATATTACAATCTAACGTACTCAACTGTTTGCATCTAAACAATATTATAACAAGCCTACTCATTTACTAAAGGTGTTGCTAAAGTATGCAATTGTAGAATTTCTGACTAAGCCGATAAGGAATGTGACTCATAAACGATAATCCGGAAGACTCCTCGTAATACATTTGTTTCAATATCAACTTTAGGTGTACTTATATTTTAAGATATGATAAACGCATTAAAGAAGCATCTATGCAAATAGTCGTCAACAATAAAAAAATTCAGTGGACCGATTTTGTCAACACTTTTTATATTGATCAGTGTAGCAGTGTAGCAAGATCCATGTTAAAAATTACGGACAAACATATTAACCCATCAAATTTTCAAAAGATGCGTGTTAAATACGCCGCTCAGGTATTTAGCAATTCTGTATCTGCAGCAATTAGCAGTGCTGTGATGACGGGTCAATTAACAAGTAATACGGCGTTAGATACTGCATCTTTTTAAAACAATTAACAACATTTTTGACTGTTTTAAATAGTTTTTCAGGAAATGATCCGAATCCCTACAAGCGTGGTCTTTCAGTTTTTAAAGACATGCCATGCGAAACGTTGAAACGTTCTGTACAATACTTCAATTCCATCAAGTTTTATGAGAACGGTGTAGAAAGAAAAAATATATACTGTATCGCAGGTTTCCAATGGACTATAAATTCAATTTTAAGTCTGTGGGAGGACTTAAAGGGAGAAGGAACTTTGTACTTTTTTAACGTCACGAATAAATCAAGATCCTCTAGAAAATGCTTTTTCAATGATTCGTGCTAGAGGAGGTTATAATGCCCAACCGTCTGCCCGCGAATTTAGGCTTGCATTACAACATAACATGCACATTCGCTTGCAAATACCAATAGAACAAGGGAATTGTGAAAAAGATAACGACGAGATACTATATGGTATAGATGAACAATTTAACACTAACTATGAGGAAGAGGATAACAAAATTGGGACAAATGAAAGTGTAGAAAATAATGAAACAAAGAGATCGTCTAGAACCTGTCTGGAGAACAAAATCAATGAAGACAATGTCGTAATTAATAGTTCTTTAGAATCTTGTTCAGTGTCGTATGTTGCGGGTTATTTAAGTCACTACATATATAAAAAGTACATTGTAATACGTGTAAGGAAATGCTAACAGTTAACGACTCAAGTGTTTTCAATGTGAACGAATCATTAATTCTATATAAAGATTACAGCAAATCTGATGGAATTAAATACTTACACAGACCATCACCCGAATTCTCAAAATTTGTGTTTTTTTATTGAAACTTTTTACTGAAGAATTTCATCTTTTTAAAACAGATTATGGTTTATTGGAAAAATTAAACTCCGTAAAAAAATGTCTCAACAGCAGTGTGAATTCATGGTTCAGAGAATGCGACACTCATAAACTGTTAATTATCGATCAGTTGGTTAAAATAAAACTATATCGAACCTTAAAGTGGGAGGCTAATAAACATATTTCTAATAGCTATAATTACAGTGATGTCACAAAACCACACCGTAAAATAAGAATATTATCTGCATAAATAAGTGTAAATGTTTGGATATGTTTTATGTATAGCATTGTATTAGGTACGTTATTATTTATGTGTAAATTGTTTGTAAATTATTACTATTATTTTAGATCAGTTGGAATTGTAATTTTGAAACAATGTTTATAATTAATGAGCTATTTTTACTTTAATTAAACTATTTTAATTCGAAACCATGATATTTTGATACAGTTTCAAAGAGTAAAATCCTAACTTTTTATCTCTACTAACAGATAACAAAGTGTCACTTTTCGTAAATTATTTTTTCCCTCGGGAAAAAAGTGAGTACTATTTTTAACACCAAATTTCCCTCAATAATTTTCTAATTCTATTGTAATATGATTTTTCAATATTAAATCGTCATTTATTTCGTCACAGAAAAGAATAGTGTATTATACACGTATTATCCGCACCGCGTCGGGAGACAACACACCTCAAGCTAAAATCTAGTACTTTTATTTTTAGAAGTAATAGGAATAGGTTTTATTACCAAGTGAATTTAAATTTGAAGGTCTAGTGGAACCCACTTTCCTAAAAAACACGGTAACTTGTTGCCTTTTGAATTGAAAATTTGAAAACCAATTTTTATTTAAAATCCTTTTCAACTGAACACGTAAAAACAAGTAGATACAAAAACCAATAATTTTGCGTTTCTGAACTCTAGTGGTATTTCTCCCAGTATGTTCTACTTTATTCCTAACGAAGTTATTAAATGACAAACAAATGTCAACATTATTATTTGCAAGTTAAAAAATAAAGTGCAAGCATAATTTGTAAAATAATTGTTTCTTATTTATCTAACACCGACCAAACCAAACTGTTTTAACAAATAACGCTTCGCATGTATTTTAGTAAATTATTAAAAAAACATTGTCATTAAAATCCAAGATATGTATCATCAATGGTATTATTCATAAATGAAAAATTCGTCACAAATATTTGAAAACGTTGCAACATTGTATTGACAAAAGTAAATTTTACGGATTGTATGTTGCGCCATTTTTACAACGGTGGAATAAATTGAACTATTCTATTTCAAGAATCGTACACATTATAACTTAGCGCTTCAGTACAGGTGAAAAAAGTAAACAAAAACGCAACCCAACATGCATATGTGAATTGCATCCGTGATACAAGCAAATACAAGCGGTTGACTATCTTTACCAATATTTCAATCAACGATAAGGGTAATGATAAAAGTGAGAAACGATGCTTTTACAACATACAAGAGAACTAAGTTGCCTAACCATTACAAATATTATAAACAATTATGGAATTTAACAAACACTGCTTTGAAGCATGAAAAAAATGCTACCTAACTTACATAAAAAAAAACAATGTTCCAGTCAAGCTTTGGTCCAAATTAAAAAAAAGCAAATATTATTTCTAGTAAAAATCCTTGACTTTCCCTAAGGTTTTGCAGGATGTAAATGAGTTGAATAACTATTTCTCTCTATCTAGTATGCAGCAAGATACTAATTTTAAACCGGTCGGTCACACATGTCTTATTACCATTCCAATGTCAGAAGTACGTTCAAATTTAGTCGTTAATTGTCGGGTGTGTCCGGTAAATGAAAAAAAGCAAAAATCATAGCAATCAATAAAACAGAAAATCCTAGAAGCTTATTTCCATTCTACCAGTGCTGTCTAAAATTTTTAAGCAAATCATATCTCAACAAATAAAAACTACATTTATTTTTTACAATTTTTTGCCGATCAGACAATCAGGTTTTCGACCTGGACACAGCTGTAGTACTTGTTTACTAGACATTACTAACGATATTTTTAAAGCTTTGGATAATTATGTATGTACAGGGTGTCCTATTTTCGATGTAATTGGGGGTTTCAAGTATTTCGCAAATTGATAGGGAAAAACCGTGGTCGGGACCCTTGGCCCGATTTATAAGACAAATTCAATATCTAAACAGCACTTTGATATCTCTACTCGTTTGGAAGATACAGAGTGTTTTGCGTTTTATGCCGTTTTCTTTAAAGCTTCATAACTTTTTTGTTTGTAAATATTTTTTATTTTAACCAAAACATTTTTTGTGAATTTTTTTATATACAATTCAATGGCGTACTCAATTTATTCTAGCTTAATTTGTTTTTAAGTTACAGCCCAAACATGCATTTTTTAAATAGAAACCATAGTTGGCTATTACTTCAATAATTAGAGTTTTTTTTTATCTTTCTGAAATATATAATTTTATATATTTATCTTGGCAAATAAGGAAATTATAAACGATTTTTGGAAAAATACCTCTTGATCAAAGTCACCTATGAACTTTTGTTTACTGCGCGCATTTGTTACTAGTTTTTTGACACTTCATGCAGTTGTTTCTAATAAATAAATGGCCAAAAGTTATTAATTTTAGCAATTAATTTTTATTTTAAGCAAAGCTTTGAAATATTAAATCTAATCACATCTATGTATGTTTCGACCATTTATTTATAAGAAACAACTGCGTGAAGTGTCAAAAAAATGCAACAATCGCAGAAAACAAAGCTCATAGATGACTTTGATCAAGAAGTATTTTCTAAAAATCGTTTATAATTTTCTTATTTGCGGAAATAAATATATGAAACCATACATTGTCAGAACACTAAAAAAATCTCTAATCAATGAAGTCATAGCCAACTATGGTTTTCATTTAAAAATGCATGTTTGGTCTGTAACTCAAAACGAATTAAGCCAGAATAAATTCGAGTACGCCATTGAATTGCATATATAAAAATGCACAAAAAATGTTTTGGTTAAAATAAAAAATATTTACAAACAAAAAAGTTATGAAGCTTTAAAGAAAACGGATAAAACGCAAAACACTCTGTATCTCCCAAACGAGTCAAGATATCGAAGTGCTGTTTAGACCATTGAATTTGTCTCAAAAATTGGGCCAAGGGTCCCGACCACGGTTTTTCTCTATCAATTCGCGAAATACCTGAAACCCCCCAATTACATCTAAAATAGAACACACTGTACAGCCCTGGTGATGTTGGATTATTCAAAAGCATTTGATACCCTTAACCATGACATTTTATTAGCAATTCTTAGTCACATTGGTTTTGGATCTGACGCTGTTCCACTCATAGATTTGTATCTATGTGAACGCAAACAAGATGTTTTCTATAATAGAATTCATTCTTCTAAAATTACTTTGCATAAAAGGTGTTCCACAGGGATCAATTTTAGCCCAATTTATTTTACTTTAACAAGCAATTTATTTAAGTCAGTGGATTCATCTATTAAACATGCTCTATATGCAGATCAGAAATATACTACTCATTTAAAGCTGAAGATTACAACAGGCATAAATCTCATTAACAGCAACCTAAATATATTAAATTCTAAATTTCTGAAACACAATTTATTCTTAAATTCTAATAAGTTTCAATTACAAATTTTTGGTCCTAAACATCACCGGTTATTTTTAAACAACAATTTTCATGTATCTATGAATAGAACACTTCTACCCAAAGTTAGTGTAGCCAGAAATCTTGGTCTCTATATTGATTGTGGTCTTAGATTTACCCTACATGTATCTAAACTAATCCAACGAACCTTTTGTTTTTTAAAACTCATATATCAACACAGAGAAAGTCTTAATCGGAATATAAAAATTTTGCTTTGTGATTCCCTGGTCTTGCCTAAATTTAATTTCTATGATGTGATATATGGCCCTTGCTTAGATTTGCTAAATAACAATAGAATACAACGCATGCAGAATTCATGCTTACGCTTGATCTATAAAATTAGACAAAGGCATTCTATTTCTCATACCTTAAATACTTGTAAGTGGTTAAACATGGCTAATAAGCGTAAACTTCATTCCATGGCCTTATTTTATAAAGTAATTAAAAACAAAACTCCACCATATTTAGCTGAGAGGTTTTCTTTTAGAACTAATGTACATCACTTGAACTTTAGGCATAAGTTTTGTATAACTCCTCCTATGCACAAAACAGTCATTTACGAAATGTCCTTTTCTTTTATAATTGCAAAACATTAGAATTTGTTTTCGAAACTTACACCAATAACACATTCTTTGTATGGGTTCAAAAAGGTTATTAAAAATAAACTGATCTCAACTCAACTGTAAGCAGTATTTTACCACACAAATTATTTGTTTGAAATTAGAATTGTTATTACGCTCCACCTTTCCCACGTTTACTGTCTTTTCTTACGTTTACTGTCTTTAATTGTTATTTAACTTACGAAATATGCTATTGTATTGTAATTTAAGAATTGTGTTGTATATACATTTACTATATTGTTCAATTATATGTTTGTTAGGTCCAAATGGAAGACCAATTAATTATTTTATAGTTAATTGAATTTTTAACTATATTTTGACCGTTATGGTTAGTTATTTTTCTTTTTTGTTCTTTGTGTTAATGACAGTTGATTAAATGCGCACCCCTCAACTGCTTTTGGACAATGTTATAATTGTAATTTGCTGTAAGTATCGTTGTGTCATCGGCAAATAATATTACTTTGTTTTTATTTTTTTTCACATAATTAGAAATATCATTTATGTATAATAAAAAAGTATCGAGCCAGAACCGACCCTTGAGGTACAATACTTGCCAACATATTCTTTATTGTTAGTTTTTTTTAGCAATAAAACTTAATAATTCGAGAATAGCATCAGTTGTAGATTTACTGCACCGAAAAGCCAAATTGTTTATAGTTGAATAATTCAAACACTTCGAAATTTTCATGAATGTTTATTTAGAATAGTTTCAAAAACTTTCAAAATTGCTGGCACAAAAGAGATAGATCTAAAGTTATTTACTTCCATCCACCTTTGTGAATATGAATAACCTTAGAAATTTTAGTATATTAGAAAAACTCCGTCCTCGATGCATAAATTTATAAGGTTAGTTGGAAGAAAGATTATAAGGTTCATAACAATTTTATTAAGAACATTGAAATGCCAAAGTGGTCTTGACTTTTGTTATTATTTTTGTTTTATTTATAATATCTGTAACATAATCAAAACTGATTTTATTAAATTGAAATAAAGAATAATCATGTTTAAGCTTATTTATTTTATTAATAAAAAGTCACAGCATTTCGTTTGATGAGATATTAACTTGGACACTTGTAAAGTGCATATTCAACAGATCAGCATCCAAAGGATAGAGAAAGTTTCAATCTTTAGATTGTTAAAATATAAATCTCTTACGTCTTTTTAGTTTGCATTCCAAAAATTATCAAAGTCAAAGATTGCAGCTGTCAAAATGAGTGTATAGCTCTTGCTTTAAATTAGATATCTTCTGAATCAAAAAAGATACAAAATTTTATACTTCATCTATAAATAGAGAAAGTTTCAATCTATAGGATGTTAAAATATAAATCTTTTAAGTCTTGTAGCTTAGATTCCAAAAATTCTCAAAGTCAAAAATCGCAGCTGTCAAAATGCGTAGCTCTTGCTTTAAATTTTATTTAAACATTCCAACATAATATTTGCTTTTAGTTTTAACAAGCTTACTTTTGTATTTAGATTTTTAATTTTTTGAATTGATTATTTACATACGGGTCTTTAAATTTGCATATAATTCTTTTAGGAACTTAAGTTTTCTCGCATTTTACCTAAGTTTAAGTTAAACCAACTGTTTTTTGATTTACTTTTTTTTGTAGCGATTAATGGAAAGCATAATCTAAAGAATATCTTACTGTATCAATGAATGTAGTAAATTTGACGTCCGTTCTAATATTATTACTGTTAATAAAATCCCAATTAGTCTTTTCTAAATGACGATAAAAAGTTAGCATATTAATAGGATGATACTGTCGTTTGGTAATTTTTCACTTGAACATTGTTTATGTTTACATTTAATACCTATTACTAAAGCTTTGTGATCAGATAAGCTGGGGTTAAAAACAACAGTTTCGTATTTGTTCACAGAATTAACTATAATGTTGTCAATACAATCTTGTTTTGTCTTTTTGATAGTTAATATAAATGAATACGAATTTATTAGATCATTAAATTTGTTAAACTTAGCAAAAAAACTGTCATAAAATTTTATATCAAGAACACCGTTTATAATGATTTTATCAGTTGAATAATTACAATGAAGCAAGTACATTATTTATTATATTTAAAAAACATCAAAATCACCGTTTGGTGAGCGATAGATCGTTATAATTAATATACAATTTTGATGTAGCCGCAGTAAGCTCACAATTATAGCTCAACATACATGTTAATTATTGGAGCATAAGGTATAAAATCTAAAGCGTTTTTAGAAAGAATCATAACTCCACCTCAATGAGTGTTGATTTGACTGTATTTGAAAGTAAAAATGTTCGCATAAACATTATTGCATCATATCTATTGTAAGAATCACTGACAAAATGATTAAATTTGTTTCGAATTGATTGAATATTTAACTGAAGTACATAGAATTTTTGGTTTGTGCTTGCTTCTTGTTTTTTTTCGGAACTTACACAAGAATAACTAGGCCATATTGCTGGGTTAATTGCTTTTTCAAAATTTTCTTCATAAATAAGGACTTTGAACGATGAATGTATTTTAGGATTCAAAGACTTTAAATGCTTCACACCTAATTTCCGGAAAGTCGCGCTTCAGAATTTTTCGTCGTCTTCTTTAGTATTTGGAGCTAATCTACTGATATAAGAGCAACGGTTATTGGTATCCCTGTTATTGGTTTTTCCAGGTTACTAGTATCAGTTGAGCTTTTACCAATAATTCCGTCTAATCTGTTTCGCCTTTTGCTACTAAGTGTAATCCAATCACTTTTTTCTGTTGATTTGGAATTAGAAGAATCTTTTAAAGCTGTAGCTTCGGTACACTTATTTTGTTGATCAAGTTGAGCTTCCACTTTGGTGCATCTGATTTGTTGAAATGATTTTTACCGGTAAAATAGTTTTATTTGTCTTACTACTATTTCTGGTTTTATTTAACAGCAGCTTCCGGTGTCGTCGTAGAGTAAGGGGGGGGGGGGGTGTTTAAGGAAGTCGAAAAAATTAATCCGCTGTTTTAACAAGGCGCCACCTGCTGGGTAAGAGAAACAAATAAAACCGACCAATAGGAGATCAAAAAGTTTTACTTAATCCTAAAACGAAATACACTAGATCGAACAAATTCACACAATAATTAACCATAACAGGAAGGCAGACAGTTTAAAAATTTCTATAGCAACAGGACAGTGAGAAGGAGAGAGACTGTCGGATGTCGTCACGTATCTTTAAGCAGTAGCCTCGCTTAATAATAAGCAATCTATACGAATAACGCACCGGATTTACAGATGAGCTTCAGCAAGACAATTCGTAGTGTTAACGTTTCAATTGAGTACTATCTGATAGGAACACTTGGTGTACATACATCATGTACACACGGCAATTTATAGGGTCAAACATGTAACGACACTGACGCTTAAGAGTAACTTATATAACGGGGTAAGTATTTCCCGCAAACCCAAAAAACATTTTGACTTCGCGACAACCGAGATCGACAGTTCCTCAATTATGCACACAGGATTCTTCTCGGGGAGGATGTTTGAAGAGAACTGAAAGGCGTTAGGTTCTCTCGATTAAGCCCCAAAGCATAGCCACCCCTTAGCTGGTAGACGTGGTACCCACCGATTCCCTGCAGCTGTTTAATGCCGCTACCCGTGGCGCGGTACTTCGTCGAAAAAGGAATGTCTTAATCGGCCACTTGAACACCCATACAGTTAACCAGATACGGAACAAAACGTAGCGAGTAGATAACGTAACGTAACGTAACGTCTAAAAAGATTCCACTTGGCATTTAAAATTTGTACAAGGAAAAAGAAAAATAACAAGTACTTACGGTAGGTTTAGAACGAATATAACTGAAACAATTGTTATTGATATCTTTTAACGCATATCCACTATTTGTTAAACACTACCAGTTATCAGCAAGCAAAAACGTAGAAATAAGATGTCCGCTTACGTTCTTGGGTATAAAATGGATAAATGGATTTTCGACCAATCGCAAATTCGCAGAATGCGCGCTAACTATGATTTTTGTCGTAACGTATCAATCGCGACTTACGTTTCCTAGACCTGTATTCCTTGTGACATATTGCTCCAGGACACGTTTCCACTCAACATAAAATAAAACCGTATCTAATCTCAGACAACGGGGTTCAGTTTCGCAGTAATGAATTTAAGCGACTTTGCGACGCATATGCGATAACCATTCTTTATACAGCCAGATATCACCCGCGCGCTAATCCTGAACATGTAAATCGGGTTCTGAAAACCATGATAGTGGCGTACACTAAGTCGAATCAATGACATTGGGATGCTAATCTAAATCAAAAGTGGGTTGCGCAATTCGCCGTCAAACATAAAGTCATAGACTGCACTCTACTCTTTAGTCTACTCTTTTGGTCGTGTAATTCGGGTAATTCCTTTTAATCACTCGGTAGCTATGAAAGCTTCATAACAGGACTCTGAGTTTCCTACCTACTTCTAATCCAAAATAATACGAGGGGATACGTCAATTTATCTTTGGTAGCTTGCACAAAATCAACAGCAGCAGGGCTATAATCTACGCAAACGTCATATCAAGTACAAGTTAAAAGAAAGGGTGTGGAAACGTAATTTTGTTTTGTCTTCAGTATCAAATTTCTTTAACGCCAAATTAGCTTTAAATACATTGGGCCGTTTTTTGTAAAAACTGTGGTCTCTTACCTACTTGCTGCGTTTTGTTCCATGCCTGGATGACTTTCTGGGGTATTCAAGTGGCCGATTAAGAAATTTCTTTTGACGAAGTACTGCGCTAGGGTAGCGGCATCAGACAGCTGCAGGCAATGGGTAGGTACAACGTCTACCAGCTAAAGGGTGGTTATGCTTTATGGCTTAAACGAGAGAACTTAACGCTTTCAGTTCTCCTCAAACACCTTCTCCCAAGATGAATTCTGTGTACATAATTGAGGAACTGTCGCCAACTAAAAATCCTACTCTCGGGACTTCAGTTCCTATAATACAGCTAAGTTTTACAGTTTAAGTTCATGTATTTATTGTTAGTGAGTGTGAAACTCATGTACTATACGACATAAAACGGCATTAACCTTTAGTTTTAAGTAAAACCCTATTCGGTGATACACTCAACAACCGAGAGATTTTAATCGGCTCAATACGGGCTTGTGCGTTTTTAAACGGTTGTCGCGAAGTTAAAAGGCCTTTTGGGTTTGCGGGAGGTATCTACCCGTTAGCTAAGTTACGTGATAATATAACTAGTCAGATAACGGGTGATACGACCCTACTGTTTTTTAAAAATTTATACATTAAGTATTTTATTACTGTTCGCTATAAATGTGTGTTATGTACGTGATATTTTGTTGCCTGTAGTACAAGTGGTAAAGTCAAGCTCTATAAATATATTTTTTTCTTGTAGTAACAGTTCTCTGTATCTTACTAATTAGCACGAACAATGGGGCTGCAAGGTGGCTCTCCGGTTGTTTCGAAGCATTTGATCATCTTTTTCGTTGACAGTCGTTGAGAATCTCACACAATTTGTATTAGAACAAGCTGTAAGAAATTAAAATTTTAACACTTTATAACTGTTACTTCAAATATTTATTATAATGTTTTTGTAAATAGTTCCTGTTTTTCATAAACTATTTTTGAAAATATCCTGTACAGGCTATTGATCTGAATGTTTTGGAAAAAGAATTACAAAATTTAATAATTATAAATTTTCAGTTTTAATCTAATTCAAATTTAATCTAATACCAATATATTAACTTGAATTTGATCATGCATCTATAGTACTTAATAGTTAATCTACTAACAAAACACTGTTATCTTGCTCTACATGTTATGTGTAATGAACTATTTATTTTACAATAATTCTAATTTAAGCACTATAAGTTAAATTTATTACGAATTTATAGAGATCCTATTTTAATTCCTAATCAAATACGCACTATGAAATTATTTGAGGCAAGACAGCTCACCTGCATATAATTTCCAATTTCATTATCATAGATTAAAACTATTACTGCTTAAATTTACCATTAATTTTAGAATTTATTGTTCAAAATTTATGCATGCTTAAATTTTGCATAATTAATTTTAACCTTTGCTGAATTAGAAATTGTGTATTATAAATACACCTACCCAAACATAAATTTGTAAAGAGAGGCAAAAAAATAATTATTTTCTTATTATGTAAGAATAATTGAAATGATAATAGCAACTCACACTTCATGCTTACTTACACAATAATAAAATTGTAAAGTTTATTTTTTTCATCAAATTCTATTTTTTCAGAACGAAGGAGTCGATAAGATATTGTTTTTAGCGTTTGAAGCAATAGAGACTATTATTCAAACCATATTGTAGTAGTACTAATGGAAAAAATTTACAACACAAAAAAGTAAATTAGGCGATGTAAACACAAAAAAATTTATTTTCCTTCATTGATAAAAATTTTGAACTTGTTATTTTGAAATTCGTGTTTTTATACGGTAGAGTAAGACATAAACTAGTTTGTACCTACTATTTTTATTCATTGGGTTTATTTTGCATCAAAGGAATAAATTCAAAAATATAACTACATAATAAAACAAATACTTTTTATATTTTGAAATTTCAGTTTAAAGCGTGCATAAATTTTCCATTAACTTATAATTAAATTTTTCCGACGAAAAATATTTATATAGGAATTGGGTCATAAAAATTAATATTCTGTTAGAATTTGTTGTAAAATATACTTTGTTCGTGCGAAATATTTTTCTGCTTTGTATTTCGATCTCGTTTGTAACACTTTGGTGGTTATTGAATTTCGTTTTATTTCAGGCTTCTATTTGGGAGTTTTCTACTAAGTTTTGTTTTTCTGACAGTGTTCTTTGTCATGCGATGATTGATGTTAGTAGCTTTATATGTTTCTGTTTTTATAATTTTGCATTTGCTTTGTGTAGTTGTCATTCCAAGACTTACCTGTTACTTCAACAAACAATGATCAGTATTTCAATTTGCATAGGTACACATATTTTTAAGCTGATGTGGAACTTAAGTTTTCTGCAGTGTTTCAATAAAATCCTTTAAGTTCTAAAAAAACCATTCTGAGAAGTTGTATGCATATTGCACCATAATCACATTCTACACATTTAAACAATATAACGTGAGTTTTTTGTTTAGTGCTCCTTAACTATTGATCAGCAAAAGGTGAAAATTTTGCCAAGAATAGCGTGTTATTTTTAAATATAGTTGTAGTATCAAAATTGTGTTAATTAAACACCGCAGAATGCATTTTTATACATGCATGCGTAGATCCCTAAAACTTAACTTTTTACTTTTTTTATGGTTACAACTACTACTTTTACGAGTTGCTACATCTGTTCTCATCACAACTTATACACAATGGAACTTTATTTAAAGTTTTGAGTTAATTAAATGGAAAGGAATACAAAGTTTAACTCCTGTTTACAGGGAGATCATTAATTCATGTCTAGCAAAAAAAATTACTTTCGAAATGTGTCTATTTATTATAATTAAATCAACCACATTTCTGTAAATTATATCTGCTAATGGGTAATTACATGTTTTAATTAATTACAACTCTCTCAATAAAATTTATTAGCCATCGTTTCAGATTATTCTATAATCACAGCATATAACGTGTTCGTTATAGTGTTTGTTTTCAGTTGGTTACAACATAAATATGCGGTGGAACGACATGTTGTATATACGAATTTATTTTTTAAATATTATATTAATCGTATCTTTAAATCATGAGTCACATTTAGTTTTTAGTTAATCTAATACTTGTAATTTGGCAAAATTCATGTTATTTGTTTTTTTCTCTTATTTGTTCTGATTTTTTTATTTCTGTACATTTTGCATTAATGTTAAACTGGAAGAATTGTTTCTCTATTTTATAGTTTGTTTAATTAATTAAAAGTGCACCTAGTGTTATGACAGTGTAAGAATTCCACGAATTTGTTAAACGACTATACTGTGTGTCTCTGGCAAGAGGCAACATTGAACTTTTATTTACAGGGTTTCTAAAATGATTGTCTCATCAGGTGAGTGTGTGCAAATTTTGTAAACTAATTTAAATTAATTTAAGCTTAATGTCATCATCTGCAGTTAATTCCTCGTCTGTTGTAATTATCATCTCTAGTTGTAATTGTGTTCTTCGTCGGGTTACTGATGTTTCTCAGAGAAAACCATGCCAAGAACACATTGAAAGTGGGAGAAATATATCCTCTCACAAAGTTGGGAAGAGTAATTAACATGGGGTTTTAATGTCCTTTCACCACCGCACTCTTACATTGAAGGTTCAGGAGTATCTGAGGAAACTAACACAAAGTATTTAAAAAGGAGTTCAACCACTAATTACATTGCTTTCTTCATCGTTGGTATTGTCCATGTTCTGATTTTGTTGAACTTGCATCGGACGCTTGTACACTTCCAGTTTCTTTAAATAGTCGCACAACCTCATCACTGTACTGCTATTTCTGAATTGACTGATCCGGAAAAAGTTCAGTAAACAAAGTAGAAGTGTTTCAATAACTTTCACCATTCTATAGCCACTTTAACCATTTGAACTTTCTCAGGGATTGTATACACCTTCATTTCCCAAAATTAAATTAGAGAATATTACAATAAAGAATACCTAACAATTAATTAAATGCATAATGTCTATAAGGAAAATTTTATAGCCTTAATGAATCAATTTAATTTTTTTCTATAGTAAATTTCTTATATTGCCTCTTGCCAGAGACACACGGTATAACTAACTAAGCAGAAAAATTAACTTTAATACTGGGCAACAAAATTATTTCATAGAGTAAATAATAGGACTTTTGGTGAAGATAAAGCTGACCTTTAAAACTCCATCTAAGGGTACTTCAGCTGTTCATTTGAGTTTGAATCAATCCACAAAAAGCAGTTTACTTTTCCCATTATTTTTTAAATAAATATCCTGATATTTAAAATAATTAATATATTCTTAGCAATACGTAACTGAACGAAGTAATACTGA